>ML779363.1:675701-691032 GCA_009831015.1 Picea engelmannii
TAGGAGTCGAGGGTATGAGAACCCTAGCTTGGATATTATTGTAACAGATCTATGCTCAACTGGAGGTTGTCCCCTCGAAGAGGCCCATGAACATTTCTTTCAGATTCAAAGTGTTATTTCTGTTTTTATTCTTATATCCTTTCAGTGTTATTGTGGTGAATCTTTTGGTTATATTGTTGTTATTCTACCATTACTAGCATTTTATTTCAGTTCTGCATACATTTTATATCTAGTATATTACATTATATAGTCAGACTCCAACATATTTTCATTCTACAGCTGTAGTAGTCTGTCTCCTTTATGTGAATGCATTTGATGGGAAATTTCGCTTTATTCTGAAGAACGAGAATCCCACTTCGTTGGCACAAGCCAAAGAGTACAATGAAAGGATTGAAGAAAATCTCCTTGACTAAAAGGTAGAGCCTTTTTCAGTATCTTCATGTCAAGGCAGAAGAAAAGACTAAGGATTCCAATAACAGTGCTCCTGATCCAGTTTCCCTCCTGAATCAAAAGATAGATCAAATAAGTACTCAATTTGTCCAAGCACATAATCAGATCATGGGTCGTTTGACTACTGTGGAGAGAAATCAATTTACTTTCAGAACTCAATTTAACAAACAACAGAGAGATGCCACATGTTGGAAACCAAAGCCTCAACAAGAGGAAAAGGCCCCTGATACTTTGAAACCAGTTGGGATGGTTGACATAGAACAAAAGACTTGATGCTCTCCATGCCAAGAGCCTGACAGAGAAGATGAGTGTCCCCGCCGAGATGAAGATTCTTTTGACAGTATTAATTTCATGGATATGATATGTAATTTCCAAGAGGAATAAGTCACACATGAACATATTGATGAATCCAAAATATAAGGGGAAAGACAAGGGAGACTTTGGGCCTTGAATCAATTGGAAGAGGATCAAAAGAAGGAGCTAAAGAAGAGGGAATATTTGACTTACACCACAATAAAAAAATCTTCAGCCCCTCCATCACAACCTACCATTCCTCCTCCATTAGAAGAGAAGGTGGTCCCACCACCTCCACCTCCAATACATGAGTTGTTTCCTAATCCAACTCCCACAAATGAGATTCAGTTGAATATAGATGTTGCAACCATATTTGGAAAATTGAGTATGCCAGTCCCAATGATAGAGATGTGAAATGTCCCTTCTATAAGGAGGAAAATATTGAAGTTATTACAGGTACCGACCGAGAAGGAATACCCTTCGATCATTTTGAACACTATGTATCTCGATCGAAAAAAGAACAACAATATGCCCTTCTATCTTTCATTAGGCATGAATGGCCTCTGCTTGAACAATTGTATGTTGGATTCTAGGGCCTCTGCTTGAACAATTGTATGTTGGATTCTAGGGCCTCTGCGAATGTCATGTCATTGAAAGTAATGGAACAACTTGGTTTGAAGACAAACCAACCCTATGGAAACATATATGGCATTGATTCTAAAAGGGTCAAGGTTTATGGCTTATGTGAGGACGTTGAGGTCTTTTCGGTTGATTTTCCACATATCCTCCTCCTCGTGAATATAGTGGTGATCGATGTTCCAAATACTTGGGGGATTCTCTTATCAAGAAGTTTGTCTTCTACCCTTGGGGGTTTCCTTAGCATGGACCTCACCCATGCACACATCCCCTTGGGAGATGACATTTTTGAGGTATTATACAGTTGAGAGAGAGCTGACAAGCATGTGATTGATCCCAACGGTCTTGACTATACAAGTGAAGATGAGTTTGATGAAGTCCCAAAAATCATTTAGTACAATCCACAAAACTTTCCCTTTATGCAAGAAGAATCCATAGGCATGCTCCTCCCAAGGACAAATGAATACAAAGGAAAACTTTCAAAGTTCCAAGGGAAAGAACCAGGGTCTATCCAAATATTGAAGAAAGAAGATAAAGAACGTGAAGAAGCCATCAAAAGGGTAGTTAACACAAAACCTCCTTCTTATCGATACATTGAGAATATACCTTACATCAATTACAGTGAAGGAATTATTGTGCTCATGTGGGACAAAAAAAAGGGCAAGCCCAAGTATGACCAGAAGGTTGATAGCTCATGGCTTGGCCCTTACATCGTCAAGAATATGTCTAATAAGGAAAAGTATTATTTGACAGCTTTGGATGGGAGAAATATGCCATTACCAATGGATGGATCTCTTCTCTGACCTTATGTTCAGGTCACTTGACTTCTTCAGGTCCCAGGCCCCAAGTAAGTAGGTAGGTCATCTTTCTTTCCTTGCATTTTCATATTGATTTCTCATATTAGTTTAAATGCATTTCATATTTCATTTTTCTCTACTTCCATATTGATTTCATGCTTAGTTTAGAAATTAAAAAAAAAATGCTAAAATTTTCTTTTGTAGATTAGTTTTCATTTTTGGTTTTGATATATATGGACAAATGGTGATAGAACCACCCTAGATTTTACAGTTTCTTGTTTCATTGTAGGCATAGGTCTACTAGGATATGTTGCAGTTCTCATGCACTCTACGACGAGCACATGTCCCCAAGTAGGAGCCAGAAGTTATCCCCATTTTGTGGGATAACTAAGGAGATGATGTCTCGAGGCCCTCAGGTTGCAGACATGGAGTTTTGAGAGACCACATGACTAGAAGTGTCCACTTGCACATATGGAAGAACGCTCTACCACCATAATTTGGATCCATCATCAGGGCATCCACCACACCAGCTAACTTGTAGAAGGCACCTAGGTCTTGCTCCATGTAATACAAGTCAGGTATTGTGGCAGGTAATCACCCTAATATTTGAGGCATTTAAGCATGTTGTATTAAAGTTTCTTTTGATTATAGAATTTTTACTTGGACATTATGCTTTTGACCTTGTTTCACCTTGGTGAGTGTCATCGATTTCCTTGTAAGTGGTCGACTTTTGGGGAAGGGATGCAACTCGGGGTCCCTTGATAGGTCATCATACCATTCCCGACCATACTTATCATTTTCCGCTCATTATGTTCCCATCACATTTCCCTCTTATAGACCCTTTGACTTTAGTGACCCAAGAAGGACATGTACCTCATTTCATGGGAAGAAGGGGATGAAATCCCAGAGAGATGGTGGCTGACAAAAGATAATATCCTAAAATACAAACCTTCTATATGCTCACCCAGATAGGTCTTGAGAATGATGAAATACTTCTCTTAAAAGAATTCAAGGCCTACAAAAGATCAAACACATAATAGATATCCCTCTTGAATGAAAGACTATTTCACTAGTGCATTATAACGCTTTGATGGTTACCCCTATGGCACTTTGTGGAACTCTTCTTTCAAGTGACACTGTGTTACTAATCCCGAGCTAACCAATTCAGTATTGGGAGTGCACACGTGTTTGGATCATTAATTAACTAATAAATGGCATCAAATGGGCTTGGAAAAAGGTTGCATTGAAGATGAAGGTGCAACACTCCCTCTATAAAGGCACCCATAAATGAGATAATACGAGCCCTTGTATTTCATGAAAATCATTGACCTATAAAGTCTAACCCCCTATCCACCTCATGATCGACTACATGAAATTGAAGGGGCATCCTTGGGAGCATACCCTACTTGAGGTTTTTGGTCTACCCAATAGGACTTTTATGACACCCATCCCATATCTAATCTTGGTCAATTGTATAGGGTCCTTGAGCACTTGTTTAATTTGATGAGGTAGTTTTGATGCACATGTTTAGGTGCCTTATTTATTAGATGTCGTTTTCACTTTCCATGATATTTTCACTTGAGATCCTTGGAGGGTATACCCATTTGTTTTACAGGACCTTGTTGGTGGACAGTTTTGGAGGAACCAGCCTAGATTGGGCTTCCATGGGGCTTGAATCCCACGGGTTGGATGTCAAGGGTCCACTTGCCGGATCATGATGACTTTCCTTTGGAGGCCTAGAGGACATCTTGGAGGACCTTACCTAGCCCTCACATGCCAAATGACTTGCCTAGGAGGGGGAAAACATCACTATTTGGGGCTTGATGTCACCTAGGGCTAGGGTTGGTGGTGATGGAGTTATTTTTCACTGACACTTGGCATCATTTGATGGCGAGAGCACATTGAATTGTGAGAAAAGTTTATAATGCATGAGGAGAAGGCCTTTGAAGGCCAAACGTTCCATCCCCAACCTCAATGATTTGTTAAATATGTCAAAATGTTTCCCTAAGGGGGTGACACCATCTTATTTTAAGGGTTTCTAATATGTAAAAGTGAAATTTGAATTTGTAAAGGGGAAAAGTAAGGGTTGTTGACCCCTTAATTTGAGGTTTACCCTAATTAAGTGGGAAAGCTATGTTTTAGACATTTTGTATAAATAGAGATCATGTGAATCTCATTTCATAACATAACTCTCCCATTGTGAGAAGTACTTGGCTGAAATTTTCGCTACTCTTGGGAAATTTTCTCTCTCTTTTGCATTTTTCATGGTTCACTTTGCTATTGGTGGAAGGAAGTGGTGCACTACCTCTTGTGGAGTGTTTCTCTTGCATATTGGTGGATAACTCTTGGTAAAGTGGAAGTTTCTCTTGTTAATTATTGCTCTAGGTGAAGGGTTTTATCTTGTTATAGTCTATTTTTCTTGGTTGCAAGATTAAATAGTTTAATTTCTTGGGGAGTATAAGTGCATACAACCCCACTAATCTCATCAATATTTGTCTTGCAAATAATTTTTCTCTTAAAGTAGTGCTAGGAGAAGTAAAAGGGTTTACACCCTTCTAGCACTTCCTAGTTAGCTTTACTTTCCTTGGGGAGTAATATGGTTTACACCCCCAAGGAAGTAGTATAGTTAAATATTTCTTTGAATTCATAACCCAATAGTTAAAGAACTAATAATTTTCAATTCACATTGGAGAAATACAATTGTTGCATCAGGATACATGAAAACATGAGATAATCAAATTGTTTAAATTGCAATCTCTTCTTGATGTTCTAGACTTGTCATAGCCACTAGGGCGTCTCAATTGGTTAATTAATTCTTGTTGATGTTATAAAATTTTATCTACATCTATTAGGGTTGCATAAACCCTAACACATGTTCATTTATAACTCTCTACTCAACCGTCAAAAGTTGCTAAGAGTTTGCCACATCAATCTACTAAGACTAGCACACTTTTTGGTCGGATTATTGGAAAGTTTTGACCATTGATTTCTTTGTTGTAATAAATTGTTTGTTACAACCATAAAGCTGATAATTACTTCTGCAGAACTTGTTTATAACAACCTTACATTGTTGCTAAAGTCTCATGCTATCTTCTTGAGCTAAACTAGTCATTTGTTATCTTTTCTCTTGTACTTTTTATTAAGCTTTAAGCAACTTTATTTTGTAGCTATAATTATCATTTTATTGTTGATATACATCATTGTTTACTACTGCAATTAGGGACAACAAGACTAAATTTCTTGTACACCTAACATTATACATATATACTTGGCTTGTTCTTGTGTCTCGGGCAATTATATCACTCTTTACAAGTGTTCTTATCTCTTGGAAACCATTGGATACCACCAAGACTCGTTCCCAAGCCTTTCCACACTCTCTATCTTGACCTTTAGGGGGAATTTTCTTCATCTCTTTGCTTTCCATCTCATTTCCCCTAGGGTCACCGGGATTACCCCCTTGAGGTGATTCTCTCATCTCTAAAATGACGAGAATACCTGCCTAAGGTGAAAGTGGGTAGGTGTTCTCAAAGTTGTAAACATTTGGTGGTTGGGTCAGCCTTTTCCCAACCTACAATTTGTGCTATAACATGCCCTATCTATTTTTTCCCATGCAAAGAATGCATAGAGAGCGCAAACCATTTTTTGTTGTCTTTCCATTTCACAAAAGAAGTATAGGTAGAAATAAAGAATATCACTAGAAGAAAAGGTAGGCGGGAGGAGGAAATGATGGAGGAAACATTAGACTCTTGGTTAGGAGACCATGAAGTGAAAATGGACCATTACTCACACCCAACCTTTGTACTATCAATAGTTTGGATAACTAGAAATGAAGGTATTTCTAAGGGAAGGAGATCAATATTACTCATAAATTATACAAATTTAAAAGGGCTCGAAGAACTTGAGATCATAACCACTTTCCCCTATGGATGTTTTGGTGGTGCATCAAATAGATATCCAAATCATTGTGGTGATGGTGAAATTTTGAATGTTTCAAATTCCCTTAATATCAGTGTTGAATGTGGCCTATGGGTTGACTATAACAATTATGTAGGTTGATTGTAACAATTATGTAGAAGTGAAAGTAGTCATTGTCCTTATGGCTATTGCAAGGGAGGAAGTGATAAGATAGATAAACATTTATGGTGATTCAAAATTGGTAGTAGAATGGTTGAAGGCATCATAAGAACAAAGGAGCATCAATCTTCATGACATCGTACAACATGCGAAGGATTTGAAGTCAGCCTTCTCATCAATCCAATTCAAACACATTTGTAGGGAACACAACTAGGAGGCAAACAAGTTATCCAAGAAAGTGTGTAGGAGACACATTAGTTCTATCTTGATGAAAATCGTTTAGGAGGAGGAAGAAGAAATTCCTCCTTCAAGGTCAATTGATTTGTAAGATATTTTTGAAGGTCGTATCCTTTATCTCAATGTTGAGGTTTATGCTTATGTTTGACACTTGTCTGTTCTCTTCGTTTTCTTGTTTTATGAGTTGACATAGATCCCATCTTAGGGATGTGGCTCTTTTTGGATAGTTCCATAAGGCCTATGGACATGCTAAATGTATTAACCATGGAAACATTTACAAGGTTTTTTTCTTTGGAAAAAAATAAGTGGGTTTAGAAAGGGGGTAAATTGGTTTCCATGCCCTTCTTAATGCAACCATTCACTAGTGAGACATGTATATTATTCACGGGTTCAGAAAGGGGGGGGGAATTGGTTTTCATTCCCTTCTTAATGAAACCATTCATGAGTGAGACATGTATATTGTTCATAGATTCAGTAATAGATTACATGAATCTTGTATGCTCATACTTGTTTTTTTCCTCAAGAATAACCTCACATGAACCCCCCTTCTTCCTCAAGATATTCAGATGAACAACAACTCAACTGCCAATAATAATAACGGTTAGTAAACCCAAGGGACTCGATTGAATTTGAACCTTTGACCTATGACCTATGACCTCCTCCTCTTCAACATGCCTTAGGTGGATGGTTCAACGGATTGAGCTAACTTTTAGGGATTTTATATGCTTATACTTGTAACACAATATTGTATATTGTTGTTATGCCATTTCTTGCATTAGTGTAATTCATATCCAATCCACTGTGCGAACTAGTTCATTGTAACAAATTACTCAAAGTGCGTGCCATTTTTAAAAACACCTTTTTTTCTCAAATCCATGTTTTATGTAGTAATATTAGTTATTTCCCAAGGAAAACCTCACAAGGAATCCCAAGGAATTATTTCTCACATATGTGGATGACATTGCTAGTAAAATTCTCAGTGTATACTAGTGTGCATCAACCAGGGTTTTGAACCAAACACCCACTATCATGGAAATAGAAAAAATCCCAACAACATTGGTAACAATTGGTTGAGATAACCCTGTATGCGAGTAATTTTTTCTCCTATACATCATTATGGTACTTTTATTTCCATTTAATTTACTTTGTGTTGGCCCAATCTTTTGAGCCTATGCTCTGTCCATTAAAAAACTACTTAATTTGTGAGAACCTAAACTCAAATACACCTAAAATAATTAGAGAAAATAATTAAATCAATGGTTATCCGAGCATCAAACAAGGAAAACCTAGGCTCATGTAGTCTTACCAAACCTAGGCAAAGGAAACCTTCCCTCAAGTTTGACTCGGGTCTTCCTTGATAAATTTAATTGTTGATCAAGGTTGTTCTCAATATGCATAGTCATCACCGATTCTATTTGGTTGAAAGGGACCTAGACCAAGGCCATCCTTGATCAAGCTCAAATCCACGAAGTCAAGTTATTCCTCAATCAAACTTTGTAAACCTAAATTCAAGCTTTTATCAATTAATACCTAAAAAACCTAATCTTACATAGATTGAAATTATTCTCATAAAACCAATATATAACAAGTTTGATATATCTATGATGGATGTAGGTTATGGTTATGGTTTTTCCGGATTAACCAAGATAGCCATTACCTCAACTAAGGTTGATATAAATAGAGTATTGTATCACTATGATAATTAATCAAGAGTGACTTGAGCATGTTTTTCAATGGTTATAATAACTGAGTTACCATGTATAGAGGTTTTTAGAGATTGATGTTTTACTAGTAGAGATTCAATCTATCATTGATTGAATATGCCCATAACATTTTTTTTTATTGAGAAGTTGATTAAGATCAAGGCCGGGAGGGATCCTTGTTCAAGGTTAACATTGATCATGCTTTCAGTAAATAAATCCTATCCTTAATCGAAGTTAATCAAAATCAAGGATTTTTTTAAGTAACCAAGATAAATGATCCTCCATAAAAGCCTTGTAGACCAATGGTATCCCTGGTTTCACTTGTGCTGGATAAAGGTCACATTGGATCAAAGCTGATCATAATTAAGGTTTTCCTTTCTCATTGTATACCTATATTAAATAGTGAGAGAGTCCTAAATTTATTAAGTACATAAGGTTACTTACATTGAGTTTTCCCTTGATTAAGTTGCCATGATTAGAGCCATCTTCAACAGTGAATTATTAGATCAATGTTATGCTTGAAAATTATTACACTAGATGTAGAATATATTGGATCATGTTGTCCCTAATTAATGCACACCTAAAAGAGGGACACCCTCAATCTTGATCTATCAAGGTTAACACCATTTTATTTTTCATCTAGATTGACCATAGTAACCAAAATGGAGGTTGAACTTGATAGACATCCCTTAGGAAAATCAAGGAAATTTTTTATCTAGGTGGATATTGGTGGCCACTCACTTGTTCCACTAATTCAGAATGGTTCAACATTTTTGCAGTTTTTCTACGGTTTTTCAATTTCCAAAATTTTGAGGTTGTTTTGAGGCCCTAAACAACATTTTTTTTGTCTCAACAACACCTACCATGTTGTCAAAGGTAGATGCTAGGTTGAACATAATATGTACTCCTCGGCTATACATCTTCGATGGGATATCGATCACCTTAAACTAAGATCGTATGCAAAAGTTTTTCCCATGGGATGTTGACATATCAACTAACCACATCAAGGCCCACAAAACTTTTGGTGTTTCATCTTCCGGGGTTACGGTTTTGGATGTTTAGGATTTTCTCATGGTTGATTTATGTTAAAAGGCCTTTTCGACCTCTTTGTAATTGGCTTCTTGCAAATGAACGTACCTGTCACATCTCTCTCTCTTCAAAGATAAGCTACCACCATTCTAGCTAGATTGTGTGCTTTGAATTTTACAGTCTTTTGTATTCTATACAATCACTAACATAATATGAGTTTAACTATATTACTGTGTTTCTTGAAATATATTTGTGCTTCCTTGTTATATCTCTTCCTTCATGTCATTCTCAATACAATCTGGATCACTTTCAGTTATGTGATTGACCGTAGGGAGATCAAGGGTCTTAAGACACTCAACCATAAAGGAGAGGAACTTTTAGTTGCTCAATTGACCATAGGGAGATCGAGGTATAACACAATTTCCAATACCATCAAGAAGTCTGCATAGCCAACCAAATAGACAAGCAATTCATCACATAACTACCCACACTCTGGAGTCGAATAAAACTGAACCAATAGGTTAGTTGGCCAATATTTGGGACCAAAATTAAGGTCGTCCTTCATATAGGCACTATAAATCAATCTTGCTTTAGATATAGATTACCCTAGATCAAACTTGTACTTAACTAATTTTTACTTATTTCAATCAATGGATCTTATATCAAGGTTTATCTTAATCAATTATCAAATAAAATTTACTCCAACAAATTTTTCCTTGATTTATATGCGCTTGGTTGAAGTTTTATCTATCAAGTTCGACAACCATTGTTATTATTAGTTAATACAAATCTAGATAAAAAAATTACCTACTCTAGGTTTCCCTTTATCTACCTAATAATCACTTATATTATTACTTAATGAAGACCTTATTAAAATCACCTAAATTTTTTAAATGATATCTTTAAACTTGAATAACACCTTATTAAAAATAATAATACCTTAGAATAAAACAAGAGGAACATATAAACAAACTTAAAAATTAAAAGTGATATTACATCCCCAATAACTCAAAACAAACTTAAAATGAAAAATAATTTCACATTAATACTCCTTCACTCATAAATGAAATAATAATTAAATCATTGTGGAGTACACGAAGATGTCATTTTGCAAAATACTGATAATATTAAAAATATTATTACAGCTAAATTTAAAGAGATTTTATGGTGCGATAAAGAATTAGAGGATAAAAATAAAATTAAGGTACTACAAGGAGGTGATTAAACCTAATTTAGAAGATCGAAAGTATCTCTTGATTTTGACTAGCGCAAAGAAGAAAATCAACATTGCTAAAATAAGAGCCAACTCCCACAAGCAACATAGTGAAATTGGGTGTGGGAAAATTCCCAAAACGCCGAGCGACAAAAGAATATGTCATCTTTGTGAAACTAAGAGGGTTGAAGATGAAAAACGTTTTCTCTTAGAGTGCCTAGTGTATACCCAAATTAGCTCATAATTTCAAACTATATGTCACAATATAGACCTTCCTAACCTTCTGAGTCATCAAAATTATGGTGACCTTGGAATGCTTCTCTTAATACTTTATGAACACATAAATAAAATTTTAAAGAAATCCAATTAATCTCTTACCTTTCTTAAGGTCCGATACCACAATTCTGAAACATTAGATATATATATATATATATATATATGTCATAGAAAAAAATACTTTTTTTAATTAAAATAAAGAAGGATTTTTTTTAAATAATACAATAAATCTTTACACATTTCAGTATTCAACATTTCGTAATATAATACTTTATTTATATGATGTAAATTAAAAGTGTGCATATTTTCACAATTCCTCATAATTGCCTTGGGATTTTTGGAATTATAACTCTGTAGAAAGTTTGAAACCTCCAATGTTTTGAAGCAAGAATAATTGAAAAGACTGTTGAAAAGAAGCTTTATAGAGGCGAGGGAGAAGGGAATGTTAAGGAGGAGTCGAGAAAGTAGCCATTAAAAGAATCAATCTATTATCTATTAATAGTTAGGTTATAAAGGATAGATAAATTGTTTAAAATAAAAATAATAAATTAATAATAACTTTAAGTTTGGAGAAGGTAAGAAAGTAGTGGCGACAAGGTAGTATTAAAGAATAAATGAAATAAAATAATGGTTGGATAATGAAAGAGATTTTAAATCTCCCGAAGTAAAGTAGGAAGGACTTCTGATTATGATGATTAGAAAAGCAGGGGAAATAATTGACTAATCAACTAAGGCCAATTAATAGTTCAAAGATAGATGATAATAAATATAACTACTAATTCAAAGATGAAATTATGAGGGTGAGGGTGGAGGGAAATATATGAGTAAAACATAATTATGAGGATGGGGGTGGGGGCAAATATATGAGTAAAAAATATTATGTTTTACTCATATATTCCCCCCTACCCCCACCCCCATAAAAAATATTATGTTTTACTCATATATTCCCCCCTACCCTCACCCCCACCCCCACCCTCATTAATAAATATAACTACTAATTCAAAGATGAAATTATGAGAGTGGGGTGGAGGGAAACATATGAGTAAAACATATTATGAGGGTGAGGGAAAATATATGAGTAGAACATATTATTATGAGGGTGGGAGAAAATATACCCCCACTCTCATATAATAAATATAACTACTAATTCAAAGATGAAATTATGTGGGTGGGGTGGAGGGAAATATATGAGTAAAACATATTACGAGGGTGAGGGTGGGGGAAAATATATGAGTAAAACATATTATGTTTTACTCATATATTTTCCCCCACCCTCACCCTCATAATATGTTTTACTCATATGTTTTACTCATATATTTTCCCCCACCCTCACCCTCATAATATGTTTTACTCATATATTTCCCCCCACCCCGCTATTATGTTTTACTCATATATTTCCTTCCACCCCCACCCCAACCCTCATATATTATGTTTTATTCATATATTCCCCCCGACCCCCACCCTCAAATATGTTTTACTCATATATTTTCCCCCACCCTCACCCTCATAATATGTTTTACTCATATACCATCCCCACCCTCATATATTATGTTTTACTCATATACTCCCCCGCCAGCCCCACCCTCATATACCATGTTTTACCCATATATTTTCCCCCACCCTCATAATATGTTTTACTCATATATTTCCCCCCACCCCACTATTATGTTTTACTCATATATTTCTCTCCACCCTCACCCTCATATATTATGTTTTACTCATATATATATGCCCACCCCCACCCTCATATATACCCTCACCCACATAATATGTTTTACTCATATATTTCCCCCCACACCCACCCTCATATACACCCTCATATATGAGAGTGAGGGTGGGGGGGAATATATGAGTAAAACATATTATGAGGGTCGGGGTGGGGAGATATATGAGGGTGGGGGGGGGGAATATATGAGTAAAACATATTATGAGGGTCGGAGTGGGGAGATATATGAGGGTGAGTGTGGGGGTGAGCGGAAATACATGAGTAAAACATATTATGTACCCCTATGTTGAGTAAACCCATGTAAATAGGAATACAACCAAAAGCAAGTACTTAGAGATTTCCCTTTTAACCTTTGGAGAGAAAGGACTTACTTGGAGCTGGGGTGAAGTTTGGTTTAGTGTTATATCCTTAGTTCGACCCTCATAATTTCATCCCACCCCCACTTTCATAATTTCATCTTTGAATTAATAGTTATATTTATTATCATCTATCTTTGAACTATTAATCGACCTTAATTGATTAGTCAATTCTTTATTATCAATGCTTTCTAACCATCCTACTTTACTTTTTCCTTGAAAATCTCTTTCATTATTCAACCACTATTTTATTTTCTTTATTCTCTAAAACTACCTTATCCTAATCTTTAAACCTTTAATTAATATATATATATATATATATATATATATATATATATATATATATATATATATATATATATATATATATATAATTGTTTTATCTTTTATTTCAGACAAACTACTCTACTCTTCTAACCTTATTATTAAATGATAACTAATTGATCTTTTCCAGCGCTACTTTCTTACTTTCTCCTCAACATTTTATTTTTATTTTAACTAAATTATCTATTTTTTTATAACCTAACTATTAATAAATAACAATTAATTTCAAGCTTTCTACACACTTATAATTCCAAAATCCCAAGACAATGATGTAAATTATTTAACTTGTAATTGTTTATTTATGTAATATTATAAATTATTGAATATTTATTTATATGATTTTGTATAGAAATATTCTATCATTAAACTTTTATAACAAAATAAGTTTGACGAGAAAAAAACTACAAACCAAAAAGGCAAAAGGTATTTTTTTTTCAAGATTATCAAAAGTTTTAATCATTGTTGTTAATGTTAAAAAGTTATGTCATATTTAATTAATATGATACCAAGAATACTGAAGTATCGAGAGAAAATCGTTTCACTCGACAATCCCATGTAAGCAAATACAAAGTGAACATTTGAAGATGATAAGAGTAACTCCCATCGTGGAATTCATGTTAAAATGATATTTGAGAGGATAAAAAAGGAATACTAATCTACCTTGGAATTCATGTTAAAATGTTAAAATGATCATTGGGAAGGAAAAAAAATTAGAAAAAAAATTAGGGGAAAAAATAAACCATGTTATAATATTAAATTATATCTTTTATATTTATATTTTATAAAAAAAAATTAAATATATATAGGAAGTTAGAAATATATGGAAAAGATAGAAGTATCTATACAATGAAAATCATATCTTTTTTTTTTGGAATACTAAAATCTTTAGATCTAACAATTTGGCATTTTCAATTAGTAATGTCCATATCGTTAGGAGTTGCATATGTATCTCATCCTTTTATAATTGACAAAAAACTAACTGAGAACTAACTTCATTATTAAAAACAAGCTTGCAATGGAAGCAAAAACTCTCAAACGGTGCCAAATATCAATCAAGGAATTTTGGGTTACATATCTAAAATCACCAAATAAACTATCCGCCAATACAAATGCCCCTGAATGATGTTTGCTAATTAAGATTAAACCTGAGTCCAAAAAAATCTCCAAAAAAAACAATCCCACAAAATGTGCTTCACTGGTTCTGACTTCAAGTAAGAGAGGCAAAATCATTAGAAAAAAGTAAGAGAGGCAAAATCATTAGAAAAAACACTTTTAACCAGTAAGACTTTGAAGGAGAAACCTTGACAAATCTTAGACCAACAAAATATTCCATAATTTTAACACTACATCATTTCACATTATGTAATACAGGGGCCTTGTGTGATAATAGTGGGGAATTGTAGGATAATAAGTGTTATTTGAGAGATTATATCATTTACAAAATTGTTTGTGATTTGACATGGACATCATTTGAATCGTATTTTTCATAACAGAAACATGTTGAAGAAAGAGAAATATAACACTAAAAGTATAAGAAAGGGTGCCTTTATTTTAAATTTATAAACTAAAAAAAGAAAAAGAAAAAGAAAAGTTATTCTCACAAAGTATGCAAAGTATAGAGAATGTGTTACACTAAATTAAAAAATATATATAATTTAAATGGATAAAAATTGACAATTATGTGAAGTTTTGCCCTACTAAACTATTATGAAGTAGTATTAGAAGTATAAGCCAGACTAACAATTTATAAAGAATCAGGGTTAAGAGTACAAGAATACCATTTGGAGAATGCCCTTGATGGAAAGGAGTTGATGAAATTATTCTTGTGGTAGCATATTGTTATGTGCTCTCTTAACAGCGAAGTAAAGGTCGACGAACTACAAACTACAAGCGAGACTGATGAAATTGGTAAGACATATGGTGAGAAGGTCTGGATTTAGTGCATTGGAGTGGTTACAACCCTATAGCATAGTTATTTCTAAGGTTATTGTTTGTGCTTATAGTAGAGAGGGTTCTCAAGGAATGGTAATTTAATGTTAAGTGTTCTCTCTCAAAAAGCAGAAATGGTAATTTAATGTTATGTGTTTTCTGATGAAATTGGTAAGACATATGGTGAGAAGGTATGGATTTAGTGCATGGGAGTGGTTGCAACCCTGCATCATAGTTATTTCTAAGGTTATTGTTTGTGCTTATAATAGAGAGGGTTCTCAAGGAAT
>ML779363.1:700772-734905 GCA_009831015.1 Picea engelmannii
TCCAAAAAAATTAAAATGATATAATTATATTAATTTCTTATAATAAAATAATCACAATTGCAAACAAGTTAGCATGTCTCACTTGAAATAATTCCAAGTACAAGTAGGCCATGCCATGCCTACTAACCTCCTGTTAAAATTCTAAACTGCTAAACTTCTTTTACTAGACCTCCTGTTAAAATTCTTTCAATATGCCTACCAAACCATACGAACCATATGCAAAGAAATGAATGCCTAATAAACCTGGAATTACAATTCAGCCTGAGCTTCCCCAGTTCAAAATAAACATTTTTATACTCCTTTCCTTGTAGTGGCTCAGAGAGTGCTTGATTGCTTTCATGTGACAGCACTAAAAAGTCATCGAACCTATCAAGAAATTCATCCTTGCCACTATACTCTCTTCATCCCATCATTCATTCCTGACATAAGGAACAAAAACTACAGCAAAACAATAATAAAATGCCTAAATTTGACCCTTATAAAATTTACAAAACCAAAGCATCAATCAAAATTTACAAAACCAAAGCATCAATCAGAGGCCAGATTTGGGCGTCATCAAAATGCCTCGAGACCTGCAAGAAAAAATGTTTCGATTTGAAATGAAAGAAACTAAAATCCAAGTTTGCAACATTTCACTCTAAACTTCAGATTTCAGCACACCACCTTCATAAATAGTGACTTCAGGCAGAAGAACAATGCCAATGCAGTATCACAGATAGCAATGCTCTATGCAAAGCACAGATAATCATCACAGATGGGTATAGTGCAGAATACCTTGATGTTTATTGCATATGGAACCCTGCTTAGGAAACCCAAGTGCAGCATCCACCACTGCTATTATGAAAATTAACAACAGATGGGTGGGGTATTAGACCATGGATAGATATTCACAGATGGCTATGGCATTCACAGATGGGAATGGTATTAGGCCGAGGATAGATATTCATACATAGGTATCCAACCCTGATATTAGAGTAAGAATGGATAATCACAGAACGGTGCATGCTTATATTCAGAGATGGGTGTATTATACAGACCGGCGATGGAGATTCATATTTAGGTATGATATGAGACTAACTGTGGATATTTACAGACGGGTATACTGCAAGAAACCTGATAAATATGTTTCACAGATTGATTAATACTGAACTATGATTAACACAGCGATTAGACTGTGCCAAGGATGATTATAGAAAGGCCGGCATGCTATTAGGTTAACTGGGGATTTAAATCCAGATATGGGTAAGGCATTAGGCTGAAGATAAACAAAATTTAGGATTCACTGAAGCAAATTTTGCCTAAATCAAAATTTAGGATTCACTGAAGCAAATTTTGCCTAAATCAAAATTTAGGATTCACTGAAACAAATTTTGCATAGATTGATTCATATTTTTATGCAATAAAACCCATTTCACAATATACAGATACCTTTAGGGAGACCGGGAACTGCATCAGCCATGCGGAATACACCTTCAGAGAAAAAGAGCCACAACAGCCCATTGGACACGAAAAAAAATTGTAGAAAAGATGGAACACAGAAAGCCCATTTCCGCTGATCAAGCACCAAGCACCTTTATCTTTCTGTTTCTGGCTCTGAGAAGTAGGTATGAATTTGAATCCAATGAACCGGGCGACTGTTGTTTGTGTGTGGAATATTCGTAACAGTTACTGGACTGTTCATGGAGGTGATGTGACTTCGAAATCCATATGGATGGAGGTGGTTTTAAGAGCACTTTTCTCCCGAAAAGATGGTAGGTTATGATTTTTTAACTCTCCAATCTTTTTATCTGTTTTGCGCTCGAACGAGTCGATCAAACTCCCATCAATTGAATGAATGGACTACTACCCGATACATGGAATCTTATCACTTGTTATGAATAAGTCTAGTTTATGTTTTTTTTTTTTTTGTTCCTTTTTCGTAATCATTATCTGGCTAGGCTATGTAATTTGTGAAATGACAATTTTTCATTGGCTTAAATTATAATTTTAAGTGTATAAAATTTTTCATTGCTCTTTAAACCATTTGGATTATGCAATCTCAACAACAATTGAAATATGTAATAAATAAGTAAAACGTTTAGACTACATAATTTAGTATTAATTTGGACTCCAACTCAATACATGAAATTTTACTAATTTATTATTAGTTTACATTGTAGTTTTAGTCTAAATGTTTTACGAATGACTCATAAGCAACAAAAAATAGTGATTTCATGCAGATTCGTCTGATTCTGCTAAAAAAACTATTTCTTAGAACAGTTAGATAACTTCAATTTAAAGTAAAGAAGTGTAATTTAAAAGTTTGATTTTTTTTTTCAAATATTGATTGCTATTTTTTATTTGAAATTTGAGAAGTAGTGTTTTGAATGAATGGAATTGTGAATATTAATTTTTAACATTGTAAAATCATATTCTAATAAGAGTATTTGAGGGTGCAAAATCTATTTTACTTTAAAAACAAAAGTTTTAACAATTCAAAATTGCAATTTCAATAAATATTGTATTTTGTGATGACCAACTTAAAAAGATCAAAATCATAGAACATGTTGTCTTCTTCATTAAAAAAAAAATCATGAACTTTCTACCTAAAGTGTTGAAAAGGTCAAAATTTCCTACATTATAGTTTTTGTTACTCTATCTACTTTAAGGTGTTCAAAAGACCCATGAACTTCTACATAGAGTATTTGAAAGGTCAAAAGTTTCATCATAGTTTCCATTATGCAATCTATTTCGAAGTGTCAAAAAGGTCCATGGACTTCCAACCTAAAATGTTGAAAGCATTGGAAGTTTATCTCATTGTGCAGTGCTAAAAATGCAAATTCTCTTATTAATCTACCTAGAAGTCATTGAAAAGAATTATGAGTTTGGTGAATGTTATCCATCCTAAAAAGAATGTGAAGTATTGAATTTCTCATGGACGCATCAATAATATGTATATTAATGAGAATGTGGACATCTAAAAGGCCTAACTCTAAGATGATCTACCTCAAGGTGTTAAAAATGTTCACGGACCTCATCAATGGTATCCATGTTCAAGAGAAAGTATAGTGTTGAAAAACTCAACTTATAATGGCTCTACCTCAAGAAGCTAAAAAGGTTCATGGCCCTTTATGTGAAGGTGTCGGATAAGCTCATAGGTCTCATCAATAACATCTATTTCAAAAGAACATGAAGCATTGGAAAGGCCCAACCTTAGTGAATATACCTTAAGGAGTAGAAATGGCACATGGGTCTTGTTAATGGCATCCACCTTTAAGAGAACATGGAGTTCCAAAAAAGGCCCATAGGATCCACTAATAGATCACAATCTAACCCTCAACTGATCTACCTCAAGGTGCTAATAAGGCCCATGGACCTCTATCTCAAGGTGTCAGAAAGTCCCACGTGCCTCTTCAAATGGGATCCACCTTAAGAAGAACATGGAGTGCAAAAAATGCCCATCCCCAAGTCGATCTACCTCAAGGTGTCAGAAAGGCCTAACCTCCAACTGATCTACCTCAAGGTGCCAGAAAGGCCCATTGGCCTCACTAATGGTATCCACCTTAAGGAAGACATGAAGTGTCGAAAAGATGCAACCTCCAACAATTTATGTCAAAGTGTTGCCAAAGGCTAGTAAAAGCAATAAACATTTTTGACTAATATAAAATAATACACAAGTGCGTAGTCAAATTTTTTATGATAATAATGAAGTCTTTATAGTCATTCATGATGCTTTATCTATAACCATTAAAGAGTGACAAGTATTCATGAGTATAAAAGGGCACGATCCTTGGTGCTTTTACTTTTGATTATTGTTATTATCATCATCATTGTTATTATTATCATTGTTAATGCTATTATTATAAATTATGTTAATGACAATTTATATTGTAAATGTTGTTCATTTTAAGGAGAACTTAAAATAATAGAAAATCTCAACCTCTAATTATTTTATTTCAAAGCGTTGGAAAAATCAAGACACTTCATCGTTAATGAACACCTTAAAAAAATAAAAAAGTGGATTTTAAAGTAGACTTTGATTCATAATATAGTTCATAATGTATACATGAGTTTAAACTACATCTCTAAATATCTTACAACTACTTTAACTTACCAGATGAAATCTATAAAATAAATACCTTAACTTAGAATGTAAAACTCCTCACTCCTAACACTAAACCCAAACTCATTCCAAACTCATTGAATCAATATTTTTTTACAAAACATGAAATTCCAAACTACTTGTCAAGTTGTACTATATGTATAAGCCCAATCACAATCACAAGGACTTTGATTCTATGTCTAGATGCTCAACGTGCTTTCACGAGAAGATGACTAACATAAAATGTGTATGTTGTCACATGGGTTTAGCTTGAGTGATTAGGCAACATGATTGTTATCCTTCTCACCTGGGTTCAATTCCCACAAGGTGACATGTATGCTCGTTGTAATAAGGTTAGAAGGGTAGACACCCTAGGTGGAACACCTCAACTCTTTCTAAGACACAAGTTATCGATATATTTGACTTGTGAGATGTTATATATACTCTTGGATTATAGTGATAGCTAATAAGTTTAATCTCAAACCTAACCTAGATCTCAACCTTACTTAAAATGGAATGATAAGTGTAATCTCAAACCTAACCCAAATCTCAACCTTCCATCAAATATTTTATGTAAAAAATTAAAAATAATTCTCCCAACATTTTGTTCCCCTTACTTTGTTGTAATAAAGTATGTTAATGGAATTATTAAATCGTTTTTAAAGATTTTATTCTCGATATGGCATATCACCTTTATAAAGTTAAAAGAAGACAAATTGAAATAAAATCCTTTAACTCTACGAGAATAAAATAATTTTTAGATATTTAAATTAAAGAGAATCCATGTTATTTGGTACAACCCCAACCTCGAAACATGTACTATTTTCAAAATTGTTGAGGAAGGAATGGTGTCATTCTCGTGCTTGCCATGAGGTCACACTCATGTCTTCTAAAAAGGTTAATCCAAGCTAACTAACAACATATGTCATTGTCTTTGTTGTTATTTGTCATGGTCATTGTTTTCAAGGTACAAACAAATTGTTGTCAACACAATGTGGGTACATGATTTACATGATTTGATTACTTTAAAAATAATTTTTATATTATAAAAAATATAAATGGTATTTAATTACATGATTTGATTACTTTAAAAATAACTTTTATATTATAAAAAATATAAATGGTATTTAATTAAACTATTTCAAAATTTTACATATAATGTTTATGTAAAGTTTCACCTTACATTAAACTAATTATATATTTSGTAAGTATGTTTTAAATATTTTATTTTAATTTAATTTAAAATAATAATAAAATAAAATTKTATATTTATGATTAATTTCACTTGTTTGAAAATTTAAAATATTTTTTATTAATTTGAATATCTTTCCAATTGCTTGGAACTTAGTGAAATTCTAATCTAAATATAATTATGAATAAATCTAAAATTTCTATTATAGTTAGATCAAAATCAATCACCAAAAAAATGTTTTAATGAGTCTTTTAACCTATATGTATTATGAATTCTCTTTAAAATTAAAAATAATTATTCATTAATCAATATCTTCTCAATATCGACAATAACCTAATTCAATATAATAATTTAATCCAATATGTTAATGATCAATAAGTTTAAATAAATAAATAATCTTTAAATTATCCACAAGTTGGAAGTGAAAGTGTGATGTGTTGAAATTTTTACTATGAATTAGTTAATGGAGATATAGCGAGGAGGAGACTTTTGTAGGGTTTGTTTAAGTATTAGTGTCATATTTTATTTTTTTTAATTTGAGTGTTTTCTTGGGTCATCTCTTTGCATTTTCTATATCTAGACAATGTGGTTGTTATAATTGTGGAGTTTGTAGAACTCTTATCTTGTCATTAGGCGTGTAGGGAACTGATATAATGGGCACCTAACTGCTTGATAACACTATTTTTACTAACTTTTAAGGAGCAATTGTGCAAGGATGGAGAATTGGTAACCATTTTGTCATTAAAGGCCTTACAAAGGTTCATCCCAAAGGTGATTCAAGAGGTAATGAAATCTTGTGTGGTGATTTATCCACTGATATTGAAGAGTATGAATATTTGTTGTCTATGAAAATTTGTAATGATGTACCCTATTAGGGTATTCCTCGTCCAAATACCATTAGAGTTTGTGTTTAAGACATGGATATAGGAGCCTCGATAAACCTATGATTTGTTTTGTCTAGACATGTGTATATGGACTAAATGCTTTGCCCATTTTTTATTCAAGGAATAAAGTAATCGCCAAGAAGTAGTCACGTGCAACCCCTAGATGTGTTGAAATAACTTGATTGTATTGCTAGAATGGTATGATTCATTTTATGTGAATGGATCCACCCAATGACACTACCTTATATGAGTTGAATTTCTAACATTACCAATGTAATTATAGGATTTCTTGGAACACATATATGTGTCAATTGGAAAATTGATATGCCATAAGCTTACTATATTTTTCAACCCATGGCACTAGAAAGGAGTTTTCCTCAAAGTCAACTTTTCTAAATATATCAAGAAATTAAAAATTAGGTGAGGGTTAAAGGTTTTCTTCAATGGATTTGCTACATTAACCTCCGAAACCTTTGTTCTGTGTTATAAAGCCTAGACCATATAATCAAAGTCTACCCTTAATCGCCAAACTGAAAATACCAAAGTTTAAATAACTAAGATTATGTTAACATTGGTTTTCTCCCTCGTCAATGCACATAATTATGTCAAAATAAAACCCTCAAAGCATGGTTCCCACCTGTATTAGTGGACCCTTCATTTTGTGGCATTGGTTACCAGATTCATTTTTGTAGTTTGTGATTTTTATGTTTTTATTAAATTGTTTATATTAAAAACAAGGCATAAAAATGAATCCTAAAATAAGGAGTGAGTCAAACCAAATATCAAAAATATAACATGATACTGTAACAATAAAAAGCATATGCAAATAAGATAAGATAAGAGTGTTGGAAGGGTCAAAAGTTGCATCATAGCTTCCATTACTCAATCTACTTTGAAGTGTCAAAAAGGTCCATGGACTTCCTACCTAAAGTGTTGAAAGGCTTGGAAGTTTCTCTCAATGTGAATTGTTAAAAATGCAATTTCTTTAATAAATCTACCTAAAAGTCATTGAAAATTGTTGTGACTCGTGAGATTGGTGAATGTTATCCATCCTAAAAAGAACATAAGGAACATGAAGTATTGAAAGGCTTATGGGCCCATCAATGGTATCTATATTAAGAAGAAAGTGGAGCATATCAAAGGCCCAACTCCAAGTTGATCTACCTCAAAGTGCTAAAAATGTTCATAGACCTCATGAATGGTATTCATGTTAAGGACAAAGTATAGTGTTAGAAAATCTCAACCTATAGTAGCTTTATCTCGAGGAGTTAAAAAGGTTCATGGATTTTTATGGCAATGTGTCATATAGGTTCATGGGTCTCATCAATGATATCCTCTTCAAGAGAATGTGAAGCATTGGAAAGGCCCAACCCTTGTGAATCTACCTTAAGGAGTAGAAAAGGCCCATGGGCCTTGTTAATTGCATCCACCTTTAAGAGAGTGCTGAGTGCCAAAAAATGCCTATGGTATCCCCTATTAAACCACAACCTAACCCTCAACTAATCTACCTCAAGGTGCTAATAAGGCCCATATACTTATACCTCATGGTGTCAGAAAGTCCCATGGGCCTCTTCAAATGGGATCCACCTTAAGGGGAACATGGAGCGTAAAAAATGTCCACCCATGAGTCAATCTACCTCAAGGTGTTAGAAAGGCCTAGCCTCCAATAGATCTACCTCAAGGTGCTAGAAAGCCTTATGGGCTTCATTAATGATATCCACCTTATGGAGAACATGAAGTGTCAAAGAGGTGAAAGCCCCAACCAATTTTTCTCAAAGTTTTAGAAAGGCAAATGGGTGTAATAAACACTTTTGGCTATTATGAAATCGTACACATGTGTATAATCAATTTTTTTAATGATAATAATGAATGAATGATTGTATTTATAATCATTCATGATGTTATATCTATACACATTAAATAGTGACTAAATATTCATGAGTATAAAAGAATATGTGCAATACCTCCACCATGGATGGCAATAGGCACGTTGCCAGGCCAAGTTGTTGTGAATGAATGAAACCACTTGAGGTTCTTGCCTAAATGGATGGAAAAAATGGTGATTGTCTGAGTTTCCTTTACATGGAACAACTGGGACGCATTGGACACACGATCTAGACATGTGGACCCAAGAGTGACTTGTCCCCATGACTTATGGACATGTTGGCCTATTCTACGTGTGCTTATGTTGATGCTTAAGTGTAAACTTCACTAAGTATTGTTGGGGATGTTTTAGGCCACAATTGGACGTGTGCCCAGGGTATTGTTGGATAAGACTAAGTTGAGTAGGGCTTGGCATGTTATCTAACTATTGTAGCTCAAGGAAAAATTATGAGCAAAGTTTGATTAAAGAGACATAGACTAGTTGTAGTAGTCGCAGTTTGGTCAAGCCACTACATCTGAGGCAACACAGTGCTGCATGGCCGAAGATAATGCATTTTTTTTTGGACAAGACTCTTAGGCTCGTGACAATATAAACCTTGGTTAATATTATTATTATAAATTATATTAATTACAATTGACATTGTCAATATTATTTATCTTAAAAAAAACGTAAAATATTAAAAAAACCTCATCCTCTAATAGTTCTACCTCAAGTTGTTGGAAAAGTCCCAAACCCTCCTCATTAATACCCACTTTAAAAATAATAAGGAAGTGACTTTTGAAGTGTTCTTTGATTCATAATATACACAGAAGTTTAAACCCTATCTTCAAATATCACATAACTACTTTAAAATATCATACAAAATCCATAAAATTAATACCTAACTAAGAAATCCATAACATTAATACCTAACTAAGAGTGTAAAACTCTTCCCTCCCAACACTAAATCCAAATCCATTGGATTGATAAACTTTTAATAAACATAAAATCCCAAATTACTTGCCAAGTTGTAGCGTAACATATGTATAAGCCCAATCACAAGGACTTTGATTTGATGTCTAAATGCCCAATGTGCTTTGATGAGAATAGGACTAACATAAGATGTGTGGTTTCTCCAGCATTAGACTAGCACAAGGCCAAACAAGGTTGTGTGGCAGCGTAGTCCATGCCAGGTTGAATTGGTATAGGAAAAAGTAGCTGAGGCAGATGGAAACCGCGGCGGAGATGTGGCAAGACGCATGAAGCACGGGTGGTATCCATGCAGTAATAATACGTGGCCTCTAGAGCCCCATTTATTTTTTGAAAGTATATAACAAAATACAATTTGTGCATAGTGAAAGATAAAAATTTATGAAGACACAAGTATGAAAGGAGATAAAAAAGCAGTTTAGTTTGAAATATATTAAATAAGTTACAAGTTTCTGGAAATTTAAATGCATTTGTCATATAGACTAGTGAAAGATAAAAATGTATGAGGACATAAATATAAAAGGAGATAAAAAAATAGTTTTATTTGAAATATATAAAAAAATAAAAGTCTGTTACATATTCCTGGAAATTTCAATGCATTTGTCATATAGATTGGGATTGGGGCTCCCGCGGACCATAAGATAAATATGTACAAGAAATAGGACTGTAGAAAGAAGAAGTGGGTGACGGTAGAGTGCAATACCTAGAAAAAAAATAAATTGAAAGGTATCAGTCTTTGGCTAGACATTTCTATTTAAAAAAGTGGAATAACTGGGTTGATAAACAAAGCAGGATGCGATCAGTAGACTTACAGTGATGGTACATATGACCCCTTTTGCTATTTGCTTACGGATGGATTGTCATTGATGTCGTTGACGGTTGCTGGAATCGTGGCAACTGCATGTTGCCTTTCGTTGACAACCTACTTCAATTCCCTTTCGAGCCATTCTTCAATGTAGCTTCTCATTGGGGCGACGTTGATCTCATTCCGTATTTTTATGTTGAAAAGTTCGTTTTCTAATTCCCCGAAGTCGATAGAAAGATTACGCAGAGCCTGATCAATTTCCTCATTCTGTACTGAATAGTAGACTAGCTAGTCGTGGACATGATCTTGACCATATTCAAGGATGCTATAAAACTTTTCCAAAGACAATGCCTTAAACATATCAACCTATTTATTGAATTCTTTCCTAGTTAAGGGCAAGGAGTTGACGATTAAGTTGGGGTCTTGGAAGTCGTTAGTCCTTCTAGCTAAGTCTATTCTGGACAACATTGTGAATAATTTTTCTTTCTTTGATATGGCTTGTTCACATGACTAAACAATGAGATGTAGGTTCTTCACTTTTTCTTTCCAGCATGCATTTGATTGATCGATCCAGTTTTTGGATGGAAGATCTTGTTGTATTCTTCTTGTTTCTATCATGTTGTTGACAATGGTGCCAAAAGGAAGGACCATGTTTAAATAGAAATGTTCTTCATCTTTTAACTCCGCCTGCAAATGTTCGAGCAAATTATGTGCCCTCGTTCCAAGGGAAGTCATGGTTTGTGATGTTTCCCGCGCCTCAGTAACCAGTTCCATTCTTTTTTTAATATTATTCTCCACATATCCTCTACAGGATGCGAGGAGGCTGGAGGATCCTTTTAAGTTGGCTGCAGGGGTGGCATGCATGGCTATTTCCAAAGGATTGGAAAGCAATGGCATAGGAATCAAAGCCTCTTCCAATTCCTTGACCCTATCCTTCAGTCTGGCATTCTCAGCCTCGATGCCTCCAATGGAATCATGAAGTGCATCTCCGCTCGCTATGTGAAGTTGACAGATCTGGGACGACCGCATGTTCGCAAGGTTAACCTCTGAACAAGATTTTCCTTTCTTATTTTTTACATTTTTTTTCAATAATCAATTTTTTGGACTGACTATCAAAAACAACGCTCTGGAACACGAAGGATTCATCTTCGTCAAAATTTTCAGTATCAAATATGTCCATCGGATGACTATGGTGGATGGCGTCTCCGGGCTAGTCAATGTAGCAGAGTATGCTATCCAGATCAGGCTCAAGTTCCATGTTCTCACTCTAAATTTTAGGCTCTTTTGTCTATCCCACATTTTTTTTTCTCTTCTTGTCTACTGGAAGCTTGTGAGAACTATCAATTTTAGAGTGAGGAGGGTCGTTATCTCCTCCTCCATTTGAAGAACTCTAAGTTGCTTTGTTGTTGTGGTGGGCCATTGGAGCGATGCTTAAGGATGTCGTACTTTTTGGAGTGTTATTCTCCGATTGAACACTCTTGTAACCGGGGCCTTTTCCCTGTTGCCTGTACAATTTAGTGTTGCTTTGCAGTGTGTCTAGGTCACCGACATCAAAAGCAGAAGTGTTGCTACTAGTGTCTCTGTTTTCGGACAATTATTTTTTGAAAAACAAATTGCCAGAGCCAAGTGTTTGTAAATGTTGTAGAAAAATTTTATCGGGGTCGAACCCTCTTAATCCTTCATCATATCTGAGGTTGAAGTTGCTAGAATGCATTGAGAGTTTGTCAATTTTGTTGACGTTCTTCAACACAAAGTCCCCGACTTTCCAAGGCTGAGGCATGAACTGTTTTTTCCTCTTCTAATGGAATAGATGCAACCAGTAGTTGTATTGTTGTGCTACTTCTGCAACGAATATTTTGTTTGTAATGTGACATGGAAGGAGAGCAGGTTTTTCTCTGGAGCCAAAAATCCTTATCACAATGTAATTATCCAAATGTTCAAGTGTCCCCTTCATGTCCAAAAAACTGGTTGCCTGTTCAGATATGCGGGGAGCATCTTCTCCTAACAACAAAATTTTGAAAATAGACACGAAGCCATTAAAAACCTCATAAAAACAATGGGATGTCTTGTGCTTCGACAAGGCTTGGTACCAGAATGTTACTGGGTCGAATTCCCAGTTGACATTCTTAGACAGAGATGGTTCTGGAAATTGGAAGCAATGTGTTATTGCAAAAACTAAGTAGGATGACATATAAAATTTCTTTTCCCTTTTGAAGCTTGACAATTGGGAACAGATTTCATGGGAAATTAACTTGCCCCAATAAAAAATGGCTTGTTCCTTGACTGTGAAATACAAAATATAAAGAGGCATCCGGGAAACAGTTGTTGTGGACTCCTGTCCTGTTATTCTTGTAAATAGCCAGGCAATTCCGCGGAATGGATTTCTAAATGAACTAACCTCCAAGCTTGTGATATCTTCAGGAACTACAATCGGATCTTCCAATAAGTGGGGCAAGAGGTCCAACTCATTATTATGCTTTGCTAGGAGTTGTTTGCAATATTCTCCTCTGAACGTCAATGTTGGCTCCGATAATATTAACATCTGGCGGAAGACCTGAGGTGACAAAGAAACAGAAGAGTGGTCCCGCAATGGAATAATTCTTTTGTCTGAAACAAATTTATCGGTGCACCAAGAGATCAGCTCCTTACAGTCAAAAACTTCAGGGACACAACCTACACAAGAAATCCCAGAGGTCCAAATTACTTTGTTATGGGCAATAGGGGTTGAGTAATAAGAATATGCCCTGGACCACTGGAAGTTCTGGTCCTCACGCCCGAAGATGTTCATTGTATCTCCACAGAACTGTTGTTGAGCTAATGCCATAGGTTTATGAGAATGTTGGTTTTCTCCATAAGATGGTTGAAATGAACAGTTGGAGCCAATAATATAACTCTCCACAAAATCTTAGTTAAATGCTTATGAATGGGAAAGCTTCTCGAGACTTTCGTTGATTAATGACAATCTGTATGGGTGGTGGATGATGAACTATTAGTAGTAAATCTTACTTATTGCATATTTAGAAGTGCGAAGGTGGAAGGTACGATGAAGAGAAATTAAGGATTGGAGGTTTCATGAACGTTCTAAGACAATGACGTGCGAATGACATTTCATGATATTGAAATCAACACTCGGAAGGGATAATATAACCCCCCACAAATCTTGGTTTAATGCATATTAATAAGAGATCTCCTCGAGCCTTTCACCCATCAATGACAGTCTATACGGTTCCTGCATGATGAGCTGTTAGAATTAAATGTCAGTAATTGCATACTTCGAAACAAGATATATATATATATAGACAAGTGTGAAGGCCACGAAGATGAGGGAGAGTAAGGAACAAATGGAAAGGTCTGAAAAGAGGTTGGATGGGATTCAAAAGAGGGTTACGGGGGATACTCAGGACAGGCGAGTGTCCCACGGTCAAATTTTATGCATCGTAATTGTTTACTGCAAAACGTGTAAAACGGAAGAGAGCATGATGGGGTAGTTCAGCGACTGGTTTGTATATTTGCGGACTTCTAGGAAAGTGGCTAAGTATGAAATAGGGAAATGATCGGTCGGACTCATTTTCATAATCGAAGATTGAATATTCCGTGAACGGACCAACCCTACGACACACAACTAACATTCCATGATGTTTGAAATTAACACTCGAAAGGGATAATATAACCATCCATAAATTTTGGTTTTATGCGTATTAATGGGAGATTTCCTCAAATCCTGGTTTAGCATTAACGCTTGATAATTACATACTTAGAAACAAGATCTTGTATATAATTGGTAATTGCTAATTGCAAAAGGGCGCGGACACAGGAAACAACGATTAGGAATTGGATATTTCTTGAACCCGCCAACCCGACGATCCGCGAAAGAAATCTGAACAAATGGTGAAGATGGAAAGAAGACGGACGCAATTCAAAATGGGGTGACAATAGTTCCACAGGAGATGTGAGGACCCGACGGTCAAATTGTATGTCTCTAAATTTTTCAGTGCAAAATGTACTATATATATATAAAAACCATTTTTTTTATTATAGACAAGTGTCAAGGTCACGGAGATGAGGGAGAGCAGGGAACAAATGGAAAGGTCTGAAAAGCGGTCGGATGAGATTCAAAATAGGATTACGGGGGATAATCAGGAGAGGCGAGTGTCCCACAGTCAAATTTTATGTATTAGAATTTTTTACTGCAAAACATGTAAAACATAAGAGAGCATGATGGGGCAGTTCAATGGACGGTTTGTTATTTGCAGAATTCTGGGAAAGTGGCTAAGTATGGAATAGGGAAACGGTCGATCGGACTCGTTTTCAGAATCAAGGATTGAAGATTTCATGAATGGACCAACCCAAGGGCGCGCAAATGACATTCCATGATGTTTGAAATTAACAGTCGGAAGGGATAATATAACCATCCAGAAATTTTGGTTTTACGCGTATTAATGGGAGATTTCCTCAAATCCCGATTTAACATTAATGCTTTCTAATTGCATACTTATAAATAAGATCTTATATATAATTGCTAATTGATAATTACAAAAGGGCGTGGGCACATGAAACAACAATTACAAATTGGATATTTCTTGAACCCGCCAAGCCGACGATCTGCAAAAGAAATTTGAAGAAATGGCGAAGTATGGAAAGCAGATAGACATGCTTCAAAATGGGGTGACAATAGTTCCACAGAAGACGTGGAGACCCGACGGTTAAATTGTATGTCTCAAAATTTTTCAGTGAAAATGTGTACCATGGAAGAGGGCATGATAGGCAGACTGTGATACAGAAGACGATATGATCTGAGTCCAGTTGTAAATTTGTATATCGCAGAAGTCACGGTACTGTTCACAGGTCATGGAACAATAGAAGTCCAATCTAGAGCCTGCCTATCGGGAATCCGCGGTCGGAGAAGTGATTGGGTATGGAATGGGGAAGCGGTCGGTTGGTGTCGCGATATAAAAGCACTAGTGCAAACGTGAACCCGCAAGTCAACCTATCCGCACAGCTAGACATTTTCGAAGAAATGAATAAGTGAAGAGAAAGATAAAGTTCAAGGAAAAGAGAAATAGATATTTGGCTAAGCATAGAAGAGGGAAAAGATGGGCTAATATATTCACATATGTAATAGATATTCCATTTCCTGCCAAGATATGTACTTGGAAAGAAGTGCGAAGGTGGCGGGCACAGAAAACAACGACTAGGAATACGATCTGCGAGTTTACTTGGTTCTTGGTTGTTTTCTTCGTCTGTCAATTTGTATATTGCAGAACTCCAAGTGTTGTTTGCATGACATGAAACAATAGAATTGCAATTTTTAGCCAGCCACCCCGCAAGTCTGCCTGTCAATTTGTATAGTGCGGAACTCTAGGTGTTGTTTGTAGGACACAAAACTATAGAGGACATGATTTACCCTTTAATATAACCTCTGTGATGCAAATGTAGTATGTGGCTCATTTTAGCACTTTTCCATTTGTAAACAAATGCAATCTTGAGCCCGCTAGCCCTGGAGTCCGTCTGTCAATTTGTATATCGCGGAACTCCGAGTGTTGTTTGGACGACACTGAATAATAGAAGTGCAATGTTGAGCTAGCCAACGCACAAGTCCGCCAACCAATTTGTATATCGTAGAACTCTGGGTGCTACTTGTAGGACACAGAACAATAGAGGCCCAATTTTGAGCCCACCAGCCCGAGAACCCGCAATCCAAAAAGTGGCCAAGTATGGAATGAGGGAGTTGTACATGAGGGAACCCTTGTCATCCTATTTTGAAACCCGTGGCAAAGGTCCGAGTGTTGTTTGCAGGCGACAAAATAATGGAAGTTCAATATAGAGTCTGGGTGTCCGGGAATTCGCGATCTGAAAAGTGCCTAAGCATCGAATGGCTATTGGTTGGTCAGAGTGTGGCACGTTTTAGCACTTTTCCACTTGTAAACAATTGCAATCTTGAGCCCGTTTGTCAATTTGCATATCGCAGAACTCCGAGTACTGTTTGGAGGACATAGAACAATAGAAGTGCAATGTTGATCCATCCAGCGCACAAGTCCTCCTTTCAATTTGTATATCGCGAAATGTTGGGTGATACTTATAGGACACAGAACAATAGAGGCCTAATTTTGAGCTCGCTAGCCTGAGAACCTGCGATCCAAAAAGTGTCCAAGTACATGAGGGAACCCTTGTCAGCATATTTTGAAACCCATGGCAGAGGTCCGGGTACTGTTTGCAGGCGACAGAACAATGGAAGTTCAATATAGAGCCTGGGTGTCCGAGAATTTACGATTTGAAAAGTTCCTAGGCATCGAATGGCTACTGGTTGGTCGGAGTCGCATTTTCAGAAAAAAACGACTAAGTAAAGAGAAAGAGAGAGTAGAGGGGAAAAAGAAACAACAGTTTGGTCAAGTATAGAAGAGGGAAAAGAAGGTCCAATATATTCAAATCTGCAATAGATATTCCATTTCTTGGAAAGATCTTTTCTGTGTGTTTCTGGATAAGTTGTATACATATTGCATATACTTGGAAAGAAATATGAAGGTAGCGGGCACATGAAACAACATCTAGAAATTTGAAATTTCCTGAACCTGCAAAATCGACGATCCGCCAAAGAGATGTCAAGAAATTGTCAAGTGTGGAAAGCGGTCGAATGAGCTTCAAAATAGGGTGACGGATTCCCAAGGAGTCGTAAGGCCCCGAGTGTCAAATTGTACATATCGGAACATTTTTGTTTAAAATGTGTAACATGGAGGAGGGGATGATGTGGGAATCCAGAAGTAAATCTGCATATCACAGAATCTAGAGTGCTATTTGCAGGTCACAGAACAATGGAAAGTGCAATTTAGACAAAGGGGAAGCGCTCGGTCGAAACGCGTGCATTCGCCAACCCGCGCAGCAAGACATTTTCGGAAAAAAAAACGATTAAGTAACCAGAAAGAGAAACTACAAGGGATAAAAGAGTGGGAAAATAGAAAGGCGAAGGGCAATTTTTGTAAGCGCGAATTGGTTTCAAACAAGCCCCATTGTTGCAAAACCATCATTTTCTAGTAATTGTTAGCAATGCTTTGTTGAAGATTAGATTTTATTGCAACTTGTGGGTGTAAGTGTGTTCTTGATACATTCTTCCATGACTGTAACATATTAAACTTCTTGCATTATGGGTTGTTAGCATTGAAGCTTAATAATTGCATGTCTAGAAATAAGAATGGCAATCTTGTTGCAACACTGTGATTTGGTATTGCTATGTTCTATCTGCATTACAAATAGAATTGAACGTTGGTTTGAAACTGTGTAATTCATTTTTTGTTTGCATAAAAGCCTGATGGATCGACACAGTACATTGTCATATAATTGTTAGATGCTCCATTTTAGAAAAAATTACCTAAGAAAATACAATATCGAAGAACTAAAATACTACCAAACCATGCCAATGAGAAGAGGCGTCAAATCCATAAAAGAAGCAATAGCCAAGACTCCAAAACAAAAAAATTTAATAGCAAATCCATTTAAAAAAAAAAGAACACTGAGCATTGTACGTCTATCCTTAGAAATTGGACCCAGTTCTTTGGGCCAAAACATTGAACGTATCTGCCACAAACACAGGCACGAGATCCAAAACATGCAGGAGCCATCAAGATGCTCTTCAACATGCATACAAAATTGATTACCATGCCTTTTTTTTAGGAAATCCTTGCAGTTTTCTCTTCGATGGATCATCCTATGGTAAAATTGATAGTTCTTAGAAGCTTCCCATGAAGAAGAAGAAGAAAAACATTGCAGGGCAAATGGAATAGCCCTTAACTAAAATTTAGGACACACCAAGAAACTACCTCTCCACAGTCGAAAAACTTCAGGGACACAGGTTTCACGTGCAATTCCAGAGGCCCAAATTAGTCCATTATGGGTGGAAGGAGATGACTAGTAGAAATATGCCTTGCACCAGTGGGGGTTCTAGTCCTCATTCATGAAGATGTTAATTGTATGTCCAGAGAACATGACAGTAGTCCCACAATTTAATAGTTTTTTGGCTTGAAATATATCTCTGGGAGCATCAACATATCATTTCCTTACAATGAAAGTCTTCCTTCCAGAACAGACTAATTTGGACCTTTGGAATTCCTACTTTCGAGATGCAAAGCAGCTATTGCGCCCAGCATTAGTTTCTTTTCTGAAAATCCTTCTTTTGGTGTTTTCAGGACTGCCATCACTGACCTAAGAAGTTCAACCCATTATGGTTTATTTCAATTTGGGCACAAGAGTGGCAACAGTCTCTGCATTGCCATCATCCATTGTCATATCATCGTCCGTCATATCATCTTCTTCCATATCGGAATCCATGGCATCAACCTCTGCGCCAACCATCAATGAAACTGGGCAGGTTCTCTGAGCAGGCAGRKTTTCCTTGGAATTATTTGTCTTGAAATATATCTCTCGATGTACCAAGGGACCATCTCCTTTTTTTCTCCTGGGCGGAGGGAGATGAGTAGTAAGAATATGCCCTAGAATACTGGAAACTCTAGCGATCATGCCYGAAGGTGTTTACTGTATCTGGATAGAACCACTGACACAAGTTAACAAGAATTTTCGTTTGCTCCAGACGATGTTTGAAATGAAAATTGGGGAGGGATAATATAACCCTCCGCAAATCCTGGTTTAATGCATATCAATGGAAGATATCCTCGAGCCTTTTGCTAATCAATGAAAATATCCAGGGTCCATGCGTAATGAGATGTTACCATTAAAGCTCACTAATTGCATATTTAGAAAAAAGTATGAAGGTGGTAGTGACGGCGAAGAGAGATTAAGAATTATAGATTTCTTAAAAGCGCTAATCGGCCAGCGCACGAAAGAGATTGCATCATGTTTGAAATTAATACTTGGAAAGGATAACACTCTTCTCCACAAATCTTAGTTTAATTCGTAGTAATGACAAATCTTCTCCGGCCTTCCGGACATTAATGACAATCTTAACGGTTCCTACACGATGAACTACTAGCATTAAAGATTAATAATTTCATATCTGGAAAGAAGTACGAAGGTAGCGGTGATGGCAAAGAGAGACCAAGCATTGTACATTTCGTCCACCCACCAACCCGCGAAATAGATTCCAAGAAATGCCCAAGTATGGAAAGTGCTCAGGCGGGTTACGAAAAAAAGGGTCACAAGATATACCCAGGAGGCATGAGGGGTCGATGGTCAAATTGTATCTCAGTGACAGATTTCGGCCGTCAATTTGTATATTGCAGAATTTCGAGTGTTGTTTGTGCGTAGAGGAACAATGGAAGCACAATGTCGAGAGGGAAATTTAGATATTTCAGAACTTCGGGTGCTGTATATAGAATGAGACATTCAAAGAAAGGACCAAGTAAATAGAAAGCGAAAGCATACGAGATGAAGCGGAATTTGCTTTCTAATTTGTAAATCGTAGAAGTCCAGGTGCTATTTGTAGGTGGCGGAACAATGGAAACACAATGTTGAACCTGCCTATGCGGGAACCCACGATTCAAAAAATTTGTTCAATATGAAACAGGGAAGTGGTTGGTCAGGCTGGTGATATAAAAGTAACAATGGAAATCTGAAGACGTGAATCCGCCAAATCCCGCACCTAGACATTTTTTGAAAAATGAGTAAGTAAATAAAGGGAAAGCAAAGGGCAAAAGAGAAAGAGGATGGCAATTTTCGGAAGCGGGAATTGTTGTAAGAAAGAATCATTGATGGTCTTAACAATAACTATGGAGTGCATTAAACATGTTAATAGGTTTTTCAATCAAGAAATAGATACATCGAGCGATGTTTATAGTTTCCAGGATCTGTTTGTATAAGAGAAGCGTAAAAAAGTTACAAGAAAATCAATTTTTAGATGTTTAAGTAAATTTTTTGTATTGTTAGCTTCACCGCAAGTATAACAATGATGAATTTGAATTTGAATGTCCTCTCATTCATATTATTGTTCCATTAGACTTCACATAGTATATATAATTTTATTTCAATTTGTTTGCTAATTTGTAGATCGCGGAAGTCTGGGTGTTGTTTGCAGGTGGCCGAACAATGGAAACGCAATGTTGAACCCGCCTATTCGGAAACTCGCAAGCCAAAAAGTTTTTACAATATGAAACAGGGAAGCGGTCGGTCGAGCTGGTGATATAAAAGTAAGTGAAATCTGAAGACATGAATCCGCCAACTTCCTCACCTAGAAATTTTCTAAAAAACGAGTAATACATACTAATTATGTACTTTACATGAGATTTTATAGAGCATGTATGGATCCCGCATTCCATACTTAGCCACTTTTTGGATCACGGATTCTCGAGATGGCGCGCTAAAAAATGGGCCTCTATTGTTTCGTGTCCTACAAATAGCACCCAAAGTTCTCGATACACAAATTGACAGGCGGACTTGCGGGCTGATTGGCTCAACATTGCACTTCTATTGTTTTGTGTCCTCCAAACAACACTCAAAGTTCCGCGATATACAAATTGACAGACAAACTCCAGTGCTGGAGGGCTCAAAATTGCGATTGTTTACGGATGGTGATCCCTATCAACTATCTAATATTATCTAAAAACATTATTCTCAATACTAAATTATTAATATTAAATATTGATATTGTACAATTTAATTACACAAAATTATTAAAGGATGCTAAATATCTTATTTAAAAGAAAAACCGACCTATTCAGAAACACGCGATCCAAAAATTTTGTACAATATGAAACGGGAAAGCGGTCGATCATGCTGGTGATATAAAAGTAAGTGGAAATATGAACACGTGTATCCACCAACTTCCGCACCTAGAAATATTCCGAGAAATGAGTAATACATACTAAATATGTACTTTTATAAAGTATGGACATGAGATTTTATAGAGAATGTATAGATCCCTCATTCCATACTTAGCCACTTTTTGGATCGTGGGTTCTCGGGTTGGCCGACTCAAAATTGAGCCTTTATTGTTTTGTGTCCTACAAATAGCACCTAGAGTTCCACGATATACAAATTGACAGACGGATTTGCGTGCTGGCTAGCTCAACATTGCACTTCTATTGTTTTGTGTCCTCCAAACAACACTCAAAGTTCCGCGATATACAAATTGATAGACAGACTCCAGGACTGGCGGGCTCAAGATTGCAATTGTTTACAGATGGTCATCCCTATCAACTATCTGACATTATCTAAAAACATTATTTTCAAATACTAAATTATTAATATTAAATATTGATATTGTACAATTTAATTACATTAAATTATTAAACGATGTTAAATCTCTCATTTTAGAAAAAATGAAGGAAACAAAACAAAGCTTTTTTGAATTCTATCACCGCAAGTATAACAACGACCAATTTGAATTTTAAGGGCCTCTTGTTGATATTATAGCACCATTGGACTTCGCACAATATATATTCGTTTATTTCAAATTATTCTAGGAGATTAATTTTACCAAGTTCATCGATCAAGGAAAAGTGCTAAAACAAGCCACATACTACATTTGTGTCACAACTCTATACAAATTGACAGGTGGACATGCGAGATAGCTGGCTAAAAAATCAATATTCTATTGTTCTGTGTCCTCCAAATAACCCTCGGAGTTCCGCGATATACAAATTGACAGACGAAGCATACAACCAAGAACCAAGTATCTAGGTGTTGAAGAAATATTGCAGAGACACACTGCAAAATTCTTACTAGGAGATGCAAGAAAATATCAAAATAACAACATTGATTGCATTTTTAATTAGATTCTCAAGTACTCGAGTCCGATGAACATTCATCTAGGTGTTGAAGAAATATTACAGAGACACATGAGATATTTTTGTTTCCTGCCAAAGCTTGATATATATATATATATATATATATATTGTTTTTCTTCTTCAGTCGATATGCAATATTGCATTGTCCTCAGTTAAGGTAAATTTGTTGTGTATCCGAAAGTCGTGCATCATGTAGACACTACTTGTCTTTTTATGTAGGTATGCTTCATACAACAATTCTGTTAACCTAGGAAGCACATCTTGTAACAGAGGCTACGCAATTGTACAATGCACGATTGTTCTTCCCACGGTTCAGATGGTAGCATTGAGGCAATGTCTCTATATATATGGACATTTTTCACTGCATTGCAGACAATCAATCGTATCATCACTTATCAAAGCGGAAGCAGAAGCATGAGAGTTTCATTTCGTACATACATGCTCAAAGGGGGTTGAGTACGCATTTGTTGTAACCAAAACACCTTCAACCTGGAAACTCAAGCATAGGAATTAATACACTGAACAATATAATACACAACTGCACCCCCCCCCCATTCAAAAAAAAACAAACAAACAAGCCGCAAAAATTTGGTGAAGGCTATTTGTATAAGCAAAGTGAGGATGATTCTGTAGATGTATACGCACAACAATTGTAGAGCTAGTTAGTTTCTTCAGATCTTGTACTATGCATGCTCGCAACTATGTTACAAATGTTGCTTGGGTTGTTTAAAAGATCATTTCTCTAACATCCCTTTTATTTGTTATATTTTTGAAGAGCATAAGGGTAAACTGCCCTTTATGCAATTGTTGTTCCATTGACAAAAACAAATTTGCATAGGTATCGAAAAATTGCAGCTGCAACATGAAATAGTGCAATATTTGTGTAACTTACCCGAGATACATGCACATGTGAAAGTAAAGGACAAAACTGGACATGGAAAATGGTACCATTGCCTTTTCGTTGTCCGAATCTCCATATTTTATATGGAAGATGTGTTGCCAGCCAAGTTTTCTTGCTAGTGTGACAGTTGTGCCAATGGTTTCGATTAGGTAAATATCATTGCTCTGTGCAAGCTGGCTGATAGTTGTGTCTGGGACGAAATGATATTCTGAACAAACAACGAGATTTTTTTCCACAATACTCGTTTCATTGAGAGAAATAATCTGATCACAATCACCACAGTCATATACTATTTTGGGAAATATATTAAAATTTTCAATGGATATCCCATTACCCGACAATATCTTTTCTGCATGTTTCTTGACAAGTTGTGTAGGAATAGTCAATGTGACTGTCATCATGGCCTCCTTATCTGTCATGTTAGCACGCATAATGGATCTATTCTTGTTTTCCTTGTCCAAGTAGGTGCTATAGACGACCATTATGTCCCCAATGAACACTTGTCCAGTTTAGGAGTTGTTCAAACCCTCTATTGATAGTACTTTGGGTGTTACAAGTCTAGACCTGGTAACAATTTTTGAACAGGAAAACTTAAGTGAATGGTAGTGTGCATTTTTTTTCTGTATTCTTTTTTCACTGGCATAAATCTACAAGTAGACGCATAGCTTCGAATGAACTATGGAGCTAGAGTTTTTCAACCACACCTCTTAGTCTGTGGAACCTGCTTTATGTTTGATGTCTCGCTTGTACTTGTTGATACTTCTTGTGAACTGCAAACCATGTATTGCAGATGACATCAACATATTCACCATGCCATATATGAATAAATAGTCGAGGATATTTGTTTGGTAAACATACTAAGAACATAATGTATGCATCTTTTCCTTTGGCCTTGTCAGTTTGCCGATGTCTGGGATGATTGACTGTTCATGGCCATGTCACTAGTCCAACTTTTTTTGATGCAAGCATGTGTAGATGAACATCAGAAGGACTAAACAAGCATGTGCATTATATACTGCCCATAATATTTCTTAATGTCACGTGCAAGGTGGAAGGAGATGGAATAAGAAATAGGGTGTTAAGGGATATACTCAGGAAACATGAGGACCTGAGGATCAAATTGTATGCCTCTGATTTTTTGACTGGAAAAATGTGCCATGGTAGGGCATGATGACCAATCTATATATTGCAGACCCCAGAAGCCAGGGGAGCAATCTTGAACCTGCCAACCCGGCACCCACAATCGACAAAGTGGGTAAGTATGGAATAAGGTAGAAGCATGCACATAAATGTGAACCCGTTAGTCCACCAACCGGTGCACCAAAGCATTTTCGAAAACACCACTAAGCAGAACAATTAGAAATCAAAAGGGATAATAGAAAATGGAGAAAGTAGAAATGAGGAGGGCATAAAGGCCCATTGCTGCCAAGTCATCATTTTCTAGTCTAATATTATATGCCACCACCCGGTTTGTATATTTAATTTACTAGCACAATTGGTATACCTTTTCGAAGATTGTACCACAGAAACCTCTGCTATTGCACATAACAATTCATCTTCCTATCCAACCAACTTGTTTCTTCCAAGGTAGCAACATACAATGGACATGAAGGCAAGTTAGTATGAAGACATACATGTAAAAGAAAGAAAAACAGTTCTATCTATTTCAATGTAACAACAAACAAAATACAATTCACATGAGAATAAGCAGAAAGATACCTATAATATACATACAGGTAAATATAAAAAAATATGCAAAGAAGCATAACAAGCACAACAAATATACAGACAGTAAATGAAATACCGAACACTGGAATATGAAATAAGAGTACATGTATCCATCTTTGTAACTCCTCTTTTACATTCGCGCCAAAGAGTCCATCATCCTCTCCAGCCATTCTGTTTGTTTAAATGTAGGAATGCAGGAAAAATACAACATACATGAAGGAAGTTAGTATGCAGGAAGACATGTAATGAAGATAAGTTATTATGTAGGAAGGTACACAACATCTACATACAATAAACTAGGTGAACACATATACAAACAATAAATGAAATACAAAAGAACGCAATATGAAATAACACTACAAACATGTACCTTTCTATCTCCTCTTCAACCAATGTAGTCGAGACTCCGTCATTTTCTCCATCTATTCTGTTTGTTTGAATGTGGGAACGCACAAAATACAATGAACATGAATGGAAGATGGTGTGCACCAAAGAACAAGCCATATGTACATATAGAAATGAGACTCAATGAATATAATAAAATATAGGCATAAACATGAACCTTTTCACTTCTCCATCCATAGCTGTAAATATATAATTTTTTCCCTGCCCAAAACATATTACAAGCCACAAAATATTACGAAATTGCATGGCCATAGATAAACGATTTTTTGGTTTTCCGTGGCAAAGTATCCATATATGCTTTCACCCATGGAAATACATGTTCTTTATCCTCTACACAGACTGTTGTGCCCATGATACAAGATTTTGGTTTTCCGTGGAAAACTACCCAGATATGCTTCCAGACATGGAAATATAATTTTGCAATATCTTTGCTATACATATCATATCTCAAGTACAAGAAAAATTATATCGTGGTCACGCCAATCTGTGCAGAGGATAAAGAACATGTATTATCATATGGGCACATTTCACCATACATGGTTTATAAGTGCATCCTGCATATGTTTTATTTTAACAAAAAAACAACATATATTGCAATTGCACATGTACTTCTTGAATTATTTTTCATGCAACTATTTTCTATCATGTCAACACTGAAGTACCAGCAAAATATCATAGCAAAACAGATCTCGACCTCTCTAGACATGAAAAATAACACAACTGTATGTCCACTTGTGGGTGTAGGGGTTGAACATCGTAAAGCGCCCCAATAATAATAATAATAATACATAAAACAAAAACAACTCCAACCGTCGACGCAAGACCCCAACCCTGCAAAGCCGAAGAAAACAAAAGAAAACAACAAGCACCAAACCAGCGAGAAAGCACAAATAGGACCAACTGTAGCCCTAGGGCCCCAAATTGTAAACTTGAGCGAAACAAACACAACCAGCAACCGACGAACCAACGAACAAGCAATAACCACCGAACCAGTAAACAACATATGTATCTCCAATGATTATGAAACTGCAGCTAAAGCACAGAAGGAACCGGAAACATATGATGAGCATGCCAGTAGAAATAAGCAAACATTCTTACTTGCAAACTGCAAACACTGAACATCAAACAAGGAATAGAAAATGAAACTATGGCATGGAAAGTTACCCCGAAATGATGAAAGCCAAAAGCACAGGTCAAATTGTGAACCAAACAATGACAACAAGCAACAAATGACGAACTAGCAAAGAAGAAGCACTCACCAAACCAATAAACAATGTATGTAGCTTCAACGATGACGAAATTTCATTCCAAGGCTAGAAGAAGGATGAAACATACAATGGCTATTCAACTGGTGGTGGACACCAATATTGTCCAAATTCACTGCAACATTGTATGGAACATTTCGAGGAAAAATGTACTCTGATAAGTGTATTTAGATAAACATTTAAGGCTATCGGGATGTCTAAGGGCCTCGCAGTATGCAAACATTTAAGTTGTCAGGCATGTTTGAGGACCTTGCGTCATGTAAACATTTAAGCTGTCAGGCCTATTCAAGAACCTCAAAAAAAGTGTCAATACATTTCAATACATACAAAGGAATAATAATAATAATAGTAGTACTACAAATAAAAATAAATAAAATCACAATACAAGGTTATAAACTTTGGAATTATCGATCACTATAAACCTTGGATATCTAAACATTTCAATATGATTAGTACAAATAAAAAAAGTACCGTACATGATAAAACTTTGGATATGGAAACATATAATTCATTGGGAATAGTGAAGCTGGCATTAAGACCTCAAATCTATCATCCAATCATATCATAACATATATAGTTTTTTTTATTATATAAAAAATAATGCTTTTAGTTCTCTATGTCGAACATTAGAAAGTATGAAAAAAATTGTGGTCAAACGAAAAACTAATATAAAGTCAACGAATTATCGATCGCTATAGTCCCTCTACGCCTTCAACAGGGTCTAATATGGCGCATGACGTTACGTAAGATGGGATGATAATTTATGGAGGAAATCAAAGATAATTGTCCAACATTTTAGTCTCCTTACTTTGTAAGTTGAATGTACCTCTAAATCGTTGGGATTATTAGATTTTTTAAATATTTTATTCTAGATGAGACATGACATGCCATCCTTATAAAGAAGACAAATTCAAATAAAATCCTTTAACTAGAATATTAATTTTTAAATATTTAAATAAAAGAGAATCAATGTTATTTGGTACAAACCCAACCTCAAAACATGTACCATTTTCAAACTTCAGCGACTTGGATGGAATGGTGTCATTCTCATGGTTACCACAAGGTCACACTCATGCCTTCTAAAAATGTTAATCCAAGTAACTTTAAGCCTAACTAACAATAGACATATGATTTATTGTTAGTTCTTTGGCCATTGTTAGTGGTCATTTGTTGTGGTTATTAGTCTTGATTGTAGCAATGAATTAATCATTGACTAGTTATTAGTTTGGTTTTTGACTTTAATTTTTTTCGATTTGTAATATTGATAATGATGATGATGATTGATCTCCACTAAGACCGAATTGGTCTATCGAACCTTAAACATAGGGAAATTTAAATAACACTTTATTTCTATTAAAATAAATAGAAAACTTTATTTTTCTCACACACTATTGGATTTCAACTTTGAATTGTTATTGTTGGGTTGACGACGATATTCTTTCAAATCTTAAGATTTTGCGATCAATATTATTGTCTGAAGAACTTTCCAGAGATTTCGCATCCATTTTGACGATGACATTCTTGGTATGGTTGCAGTGAATTAACATTTAGAACTGTCAATTGTCAGTTAATAAATTCCATTGTTATCAAATAATAAATCTCGTTATTGATCTATCACTCATGTTCTACCTTCCACTTGCTACAGTTGGCCTCTATTGCCACCATCTCACCACCTCACCACATCGCTTGGCTACTTGTTGGATGTATGGGCTGACCCGAGTTCCACCTTAGTTCTCCAACAAAACCCTAGAAACCATTGACCCCTCTGGTAAACCAGAAGGCAACAGTGTACATAGAGTGCACAATGCAGTCTTACCTGAGATGGATTACAGGTGACTGCAGTTCCCAAATGTCTGCATTCATGGAAGGGATGGAAATCATGGGGATTTTAGGCATATTATTCTTCTTCTACTTCAACATTCCTTCTACCATACCATCATTCAGATCTACCATTCATTTAACCTTTAACATTCATTCTTTAGAAAATAACATGCACAGTGTAAATTAACCTTAACAAATTTATTCATTTATCCATTCATCATAAGCAACACATAAGAGAAATACACATAGAGAAAACATATTTTATCGTGGTTCACCCCCCCTGGGCTACGTCCACAAATATCTTCTGCTTATTTATTATTCTTCATCAAAAGTTCTATGATGCGTGCATTACATAAAAAGTATGGAAATGGTGAGGTTGACCAGTGTCGCACCAAGATCCACAACTTGTGACCTGACCCTCAGTTATAATCCATCTGACTCTCCATTGGCTCCTCAACTATTCAACCAAAACTGATACTTCAACTCAAAACATATCAAAGACCCAAGACTCAAAAAGGTTCTCAGAAGTATCTCAAACTAAGCTTAAAAGTGATCAATTGATACCTCCTATATACCTCATACATCATATTTATAATATAAAAGATGGGTAAAAAACCATTACATTGACTATAAAAACCCTAACCCTAGTGGATTAGGATTTTCCACATAATAACTTCCTTTGTGCGGTTGGTCTTCGATCCAACCGTTCCTTTCTTTGACTCTGCATTTCTTCACCTTAATTCTTGGTGTGTTGCTTCCTTTGCCTTCTTGTGCACTGCTTTCTCCTCATTTCCTGGTGTGTGCTTCAACTATCCTCAAAAACTGCTATGTTGTTCCCAAAATAGCCTGCTCCAACAAGCCCCCAACACTTACCTGCAGATCGTCATAAGCCACTCAGGCAATTTTTGTCTCCTTGATAGATTTTTCCAACTCCTTGAATCTTCCTGAAATTTCTTCAGCAAAAGTCTTCACCTGTGCGATTTTCTGTGCAAAAGACTCCACAGTCTGCACCGTGAGATGTTCCTTCATTATTTCTTCAGCTTCCAACCTTATATTTTCCATCTGGCCCTTTGTTGTATCCATCTCTGTCAAAATATTCTCTGCATCTTCGTGTAATGACTCCAGCTGAGCTTGCCTCTTCTTCTTCTCTGTCTGAATTGACTTTACTTCTGCCTGTAGATTCTTTAGTTCTTGTGCGCTCCTCAACCTCTCCTGAATGTTCATGGCCTTCTGTTTCTGCTTCAGATCTTGTGCAACTATATTGATGCCTTCCTCCTTTTGTTCTAATGTCTGTAAATTTTCATCCTCTTGCAGACTTGTCCATAGTTGCACACTTTTCTCCTATAACTCTGCAATCTCCTTAATATTTTCGACCATGTTCTCCATGTGTCCTGCAAACTTCCTTCTCTTTCTATGAGCGCACTTCTAGTGATGTGTTTGGGATGATATTTTCTACTAGGTCCTAGATTTCCCGTCTTTAGTTTTCCATAGCCTGCACTATATTTCAGATCTTTTCTTCTACACTTAACTCTTTTACTAATGTTCCATCTAGAATAGTTTGAAAGACTTCCTCGAGTCTTTGTTCTAGTTTCTCTCCACGATGTTTTTATTCATTTATCTCGAGGTGCACTTCTTTGAGGGATATCTCTAGTATCTCTTTTTCCTTATTTGTTGTCTCTAAGTTTGTTGCATCTTTCCTAGCCCTTGATTGCACTTCATTAGCGACACTAACCTGCAACTTGTATAATGATTTGGTTGGAATCTTGGGCAATCCCAAGTCCAACTGCTCTATCTCCTTTAGGGGTTTTTGCGTTGTGTCCTCATCTACTTGTAGCATATCTTGGCTAATCTGGAAAGTATCACTTCCCATTACTGTTGTCTACACTGTCTCCTTTTCCTCGTGTAGTTTCTCCTGTTGCGTGGTACCTTTCTGTTGTGCGACATTGAGATGTAATCTCTCTAGAACTTCTTTAACTTCTATCAAATTCTTCATTATTTCTTCTCTTTGTGACTCTGCGACATACAATGCTTCTTCTCCTTGATCATGTACTTTATATGCTACCAATTCTGCATCATCCTCAGTTATGGTGAGCTGAGGGGGATTCTTCTATGCTATCATCTTCTTTCTTTTTTCTCTTATTTGCATGGTTGATTTTATCTTTGGTGGTGTTTCTGTCTATGTGGGTTTCTTTGCCTCTGATGGGTCTCCACTTCATGCCTTAGAGATGTTATCCTTCTTCTGTGCTTCCCCATTTTTTTATTTGTGCGTTGTTAGTCCCTAATACTGAGGCCCTTGGTACCATTTCCTTCTTCCTCTGCTTATTGATTGTTGTTGCACTTTCTGTTGGTTTTGTGCATTGTGATGCTTTCCTGGTGTTGGTTGTTGGGCTACTTGATTTCTACGACGTGCCAACTTATTCTTATTCTTTTCCCTTTGCTCCTTTCTTTACATCCACTGGTACATTCCACTGATCTGGCCATTATACTATTACCCATTGGACTTATTTTGTTGTGATGCAATACTGCATCTTTAACCATGTCTTATTGGGTTCTCTCTTTTCTTATATCCATATGTTGTTCCTAGATGCCTTGAAGTTGGAAATCCCCTCATGCTCCTTCACCACTTTAGGTGAGATCCTCCATGTGTCTATTATTTTCTTTGGCATCTTCTGAATATACATGCCAAAAATGATAGCATTGGATTTCCTTTGCTTTGGATCTATATTATGTTGCAGGGTTATGTACCTTGTTGAGCCACATTTTCCTCTTTTGTCATAGAAGACTGAGTATTTTTATTTTTCCCATGCCTCTAAGGCTATCAAAATCAACAACTAATAGTAGTGGAACTCTGTCCTAGAGTCCTGCACATCTCTGTAGTCTTCCAAAAATAGGTTGATAAAATAAAGTGCCTAATTGAGAATTGTCCCCCTCGTACACAACGTGACTACTTCTACCACTCTCGCTGGTGCCTCTTCCTTGCGAAATTTTCGTAATAACTTGCGAGCCATCAACTTCATCACAAATCTCATGGCTGGCCCATTTATATTTCTGATAATCATGCCTCTGATTCCTCTGTCAATGCCAAGTTGTGCCTTTACCTCCTTTGCAATCACCTTTTCCTTTGTTTTATCATCTAAAAACTCTTATGGTTTCATTCCATCTATTGGGAGCCTTATAATTTGCGCAATTAGATCTATATCAATGGGGATGGGTCTGTCCATCCACAAAAACCCTCCATGAACTCTCGCCAATAGTTGTTTGACGCAGGAATTGACATCCTTCCCCCTGCCAAAGTGTGGGATCTCCAATAAATTCATAATGCCAGAGTTATACAACCCTGTAATCCATTGTTTGGGTTCTAATATTGAGATTCCTAATGATTTTACCCCTTTCTTCTCCATGTATATATCCTGTGCAAGCTCTGGAAACTTATCCACCTCTGTGACATCATGATCTACATATTTTAGTTTAGGAACAAACCCTAACATGTCAGACTCGACAACAATTAGTAATTCTAGAATGTGGGACATTGACAAAAAAATCTATGTCTCTATGTGCATTGCTGTTATGACTGGCCTCATTTTTCTCTTTGATGGTCCTGTTGTCTCAACCTCCTCCGTGCCCCATTCTCCATCATTGTCTTCCTCGACCTCCGGGGGTTCCTCTGCCCTAAGTTTCTTTGCCGCTTCAGGTTCATCTGATTCTTTCTGTTTGCCATCGTCTTCATTTTGTTCTTCCTTTGTGTGCATCACCTTTGGTTTCTCTACATTAGGGTTTCCTTCCTCTTCTTGGTTTACTTTTGTATCTTCTTCCTGCAGGTTCTGCTCCTCGAAAAATGTCAGACTGATTGACTCAATTTCTGTTAATGAGATCTCATCCACATATACAACTCCAGGCGCATCCTCTATTGGCTTGTTGACACTTCTGGTTCTCCTGGATAACTAGCTGGGTGCTTAGAACTTCAGCGGTGTCATTCTTCTAGCCTGGTTAAAATTCATTGCAAATCTTGGTTGGGTTCTTCACAACTTCTTACTCACTCACAACTTATTCGCTAAGTCGCTCCCTTGCTCAAAATCACAAGTGTTTATCTTTTTCGTTCTTTTCCTCTTTTATAAACGTTGTCATAAATGCTCTGACGTGCTCTCTATTTTTCGTTCATTGGTTTTTCGCTTTTTTTATCATTTTCCCTCAAGTTGCGCTATGTTCACTTTTACTACGCACAGTATATTAAATTTTGTAGCACCAATTTACTGTATGTTGTGTGCTATATATTTCAACTGTCTATCTACCACTTATCCATCTACCTACTTCTTTTTGGTTTTTTCTCATTTTTCTACTTTTTTTCTTCTCTTTTTCTCTTTTAACTCCTACTATATACAATATGTACAAGGTTACTTTCTATGCTACAATTATTGAGGGTTCGTAGGTCGAATGTCCCTATACATTTTCAGTCGAATACCATTCACCAAACTTTGAATTTCCTTGCTTGTTAAATCCTACAGCTGCACAACACCTCCATTTGTGACAAACTTTATCTCATATGGCCCTAGCCAATGCATTTTGAGCTTCCCTGGGTGTTGCAAATATTTACAGTCATAAAAGAGAACCATATCTCCTTCCTTAAAGTTCTTAATATGTCTATCATTCCAAGCTTTGCCCTTTTCTTTCTGTACTTCTTGATAGAAACCAACTATAATCTTGTCTTCTTCCAATTCCACAAGTTCAACCAATCTTTCTTGCACTACGCCTCTTTCTGTCAAACTTGTGACAGCTACAATGCGCATACTAGGTATGAAATACTCCAAGGGAACCACTGCTTCCTGTCTGTACACCAATCTAAAATGTGTCTGCCATGTAAGCTTCTTGCATGTAGTTCTATAGGCCCATAGTACTGCTGGTGACTTCAAATCCCAGTCATCCCTGTTCACATTGCAAATATTGGTTAAGGCATTCTCCAATATCTTGTTAAATGATTCCACTATTCCATTAGCCTAAGGATGATATGTAGTGCTATTCTAATGATGTATCTCAAATTATTCAAGCATTGCCTGGATGGTATTGTTAATAAAATGAGTCCCCTAATCACTCATCAGAATTCTAGGGCATCCAAACCTTGTAACTGTTAATATTATGGTAGTTGCGGGAGGTATTTACCTCCACGTGTGAACTTGACGAGAATAGAAGACTCTGGAAAGCAAGAGAAAACCCTAATAAGTTGGCTAATAACCCTAGAAGTCTTGTCGGCTCAAGAATATAATTTATATTAGGTTATTAGCCTCCAAGAGAAGAAGTCGACCATAAATAATAATAATATACTGAACAGACACATATCCAGAAGGAGAAGTCGGCCCCAGCAAATCTGGCAGAACCCGTATAAATAGCGGGCACCAGTTCTCATTTTGACACATCTCAGAATTGTAGACAACAACTGGTGTGCACTGCAGTTCCCAGTTTGGTGCGCACGTGTGGAGGAGAGTTGCAAGTGAAGTTGATGTAGCTAGCAATTTTAGTGTTGTCTTGGACTATCTCTTGGCTAGGGTTTGGACTATCTGATCAGCTATTATTGGTGCGCTATCCTTGGAGGAAGATGTGCTACATCTTGTTTGGCTATCTAGCCTAGGGTTTGCTTCCGGAGTAATTCTCAGTCAAGGTTAAGGTGTTTGGAGGGTGGCTTAGGCCTATGGTTGTGTGACAAGGGTATCATCAATGGTAAAAGGAGCACACAATATTCTATATTCTAACAGGTTATGGGCCCACACCTCCTTCATTGAGTCTAAACGCTGGAAGGAAACATAGCTGCTAGGATATTGAGCTCGTTGAGGAACTGCTGCTAGGGTTACTAACAGTAGCAGCTTCCAAGACATTGGCACTAGGGTTACTAGCAGGAGCAGTTACAGAAACCCTAATCCTCTTGTTGAGACACCTTAAGTGAATGAATTGACCTAATCTCTGGATATATCAGTGCGCTCTAGTCTAGCGCATCTCCTAACACTCTCAGCAAGCCAAGACGTGAAGTTTGAATTTCTGGTCAAATCTAGGGTTTGAGCGAGTCAAGCAAGCCATGACTAACTCTATGAAGTCTGAGAACAAGTTAGATGGAGCCTCTAACTTCAGAGCATCGAAGACAAGGATTGACCTCATTCTTGCCAAAAATAAAGTGTTGTATATCATGAAAGGAAAGATCGTAAATCCAGAGTTTGAAGAAGGAAAAGAGAAGGAACCGCAGAACATTGTAGCTATGGAGAAGTTCAAAGATGTTGACATCAATGCCATGAGTATCATAGTGGATTCTATAAAATACCACTTGATACCCTAAATCTCCCATCTTGACTCATCAAAGAAGATGTACGATGCCTTAACAAATCTCTTCTCAGTCGGAAACATCGGACAAGTTATGAGTCTGAAGAATGAGCTCTGTGACATGAAGATGAATGAGGATGACAGCATAACATCATACTTTGTAAGGAT
>ML779363.1:734955-766856 GCA_009831015.1 Picea engelmannii
TTCTTCTAAAAGGTAACAACACTCTTCTTATTTCTTGTACATATCTTGTTTGCATCATCTTTGTACATATCTTGTATATCCATCTCTTGGAAGATAATGTGTTCCAAGAAGAACTATACCTATGAAAGAACAAACAAGATGAAAATAGATATCATTAGATAATACACATGAAATAATGAAACACAAATCATGCGAAAGCCATTGCAAGATAAGTCGAATCAATCATGAAGATACTTAGAAGAAGAAAGAAGTCAGTGATCAAGAGGAAATTGGAAAAATACTTATGACGTTTTGTAGAAGACAACAAGACGAAAGCGTGGACTCTATTAGATAGAGGGAGTTGATTATATGCACTCTTACATGAAGCAAGGGTTAGGAGGGAGCTAATCCTATGATCCATTGAAGATGATGAAAGATATATATATCCATGGTAGCATCCATGAAAGACAGTACGTGTTCATTTCAACCACAGAAGAAGACTGCTTCGAAGAAAAGACTTAAAGTATTCCTGGTTGTCCATCCAGATCCGTGATCCTATGATGAAAGGAAGAAATGGAATCGATAAGAAACTCCATGAAACCAAGAACTAAAGAAAAACATGAAGAAGAACATGAAGATTCCAAGAAAGAAAGAAGAAGAACCAGTCATTGTAGCAAGAATCACAAGATTACCAGCCTGATATGAACTCACTAAAAGCAATCAAGCAGAAGAAATGAAAGTCGTGATAAAGAACAAGTGTATGGAAGACCTATGAATGAAAGCATTGCGAGACCTAGAACTAGAGGTTCTCCTAGATGGAGGGAGAAGACTATGATGATTACTTGCTCCAGTACACCAGACATATCTCTACATAAGTCATTGTATCATCTGCAACATCCATGAGTCGGAACTCTACATCAAATGAATGCAAAGAATGTTCTCTAGAGAAACTAAATAAAGAGCGTATGAAGAGCAATCTCAAAGACTTTGAGACATACCAGAAAGAGACTCCTGTATGTAGATAGAAGAAGATAACTTGGTGGATAACCTCCAGTGCACAGCAGAAGCGTGGTGAAGATTTCCTATAAAGATGACTACTCAGTAGATCAGATCTCATGATGACAGAAGAAGTGCCACATAGATATGTTCCAGCTTTTCAACTATGATATACTCTATTGTTCCGATATACATGAAGCCTTCACAGTGTTCCAGACTAAAGTACATTTGAAATCAAGCATTACATTATCCATGATGAAGTCCAGAAAGGAGAAAATGATTCTCCAATACATATCTCCACAAATGAGCAGATAAACAGACATTTTGGTAAAGCTTCTATCCAAGATGAAAGAGTTTGCGTGCTCAAGCTAGAGCTCGTGGAAACAACTTCCTTCTTATTGAAAAAGGAAGCAAAGACTCTCCAAGCTAGGAGGGAGAATTAATAACATTATTGAAGACATTCATCTTTAAATTTGAAAAATAGTCCATCTTGGACAGATGCTTTCCTGTTCGGAAAGAGGATTGAGACTTTTGACGGACAGTCACTTCCCATTGTGGTTAACATGGGAGGTAGTCTGATTGATGATGTATCATAGACAATGACTTCCCATTGTGGTTAACATGGGGAGTGGTCTAGGGCAGTCTCTCTTCTTGAAGGTTACTCAAAAAGACTGGCTAGCCTCGTCGGACAACGATTTCTCATTGTGGTTAACATGAGGAATGGTCTGTTTTGGAGGTTGATGTAGGACAGTCTTTTCCTCTTGTGGTTTACAGAGGAAATGGTCCTGACAATCATTCCTTAGGGTTTATACATTCTCTCCAGGGTGCACTTTGATTAGTGTAGGAGGAATGGCCCAAGGTGGGGAATGGTCCAGGCTCAGCAATCAGGGACAAACATTCCTTAGAGTTATACATTCTCTCCAGGGCGCACTTTGATTAGTGTAGGAGGAATGGTCCAGACTCAGACATTCCTTAGGGTTTATACATTCTATCCAGGGTGCACTTTGATTAGTGTAGGAAGAATTGCCCAGGGTGAGGAATGGTCCATGCTCAGAAATCAGAAACAATCCTTCTTCCTTGTTTGAGAAGAATAGGGAAGATAGCCCATTGCTGATGAGGGCAGATATTCTTTCAAATATCACAAACGTGAGTGAAAGATTGGCTCAGATGATTCAGTTTATTTTAACAATATTTTTCTGTGCAAGATGGCATCAGATGATTGTTATGGAGACTACCTGTCTCCAGACAGTAGAGATATACTACTGTGGTGTATATGTTCCACTATTTTGAGGCAGATATTCTTTCAGAGATCACAGATGTGAGTGAAAGATTGGCCCAGACAAATCAGTTTATATCATAACATTGTTTCTATGTAGGTTGTTATTAGATGTTTTTTATCAAGATTGTATGACAGTAGATGAGGACTACTGTGGTGGATATGTTCCACTGTTTGCAACCATATGTTGTTGATCAAGTACTTGTGTGTTACTTGGTGTGGTAGTGTACCACTAGATTGTAGTTATGCACTACTATGAATAAGACACAGTTGTGTTCTATTTTTGTAATCACCATCCAGACGAATGATGAACAGAGATTTTTCGGACGGAAATTGGTTCAGAGCATTTACTTCTTTAGATTATAAGAGTGGCTCTTGTATCACTCTATGGTGTGAGTGACTTATCCAACATCATGTCTAATTACTCAAATGAAGTATGGTTTCGAGAGATGATGCAGCTGATGATGATGGTGATGCTCATGATCTAGTCATGAGATAGTATAAACGACTATGTTGATGCTACCGGGTAAATGACATGTTTTTGTGCTCAAGACCATTACCTGTAATACCTCCCTAGCTAGGAGGGAGTGTTAATAGTATGGTAGCTGCGGGAGGTATTTACCTCCACGTGTGCACCTGACGAGAATAGAATACTCTGGAAAGCAAGAGAAAACCCTCATAAGTTGGATAATAACCCTAGAAGTCTTGTCAGCTCAAGAATATAATTTATATTAGGTTATTAGCCTCCAAGAGAAGAAGTCAACCATAAATAATAATAATATATTGAACAGACACATATCTGAAGGAGAAGTCGGCTCCAGCAAATCTGGCAGAACTAGTATAAATACAAGGCACCAGTTATCATTTTGACACATCTCAAAATTTCATACAACAACTGATGTGCACTGCAGTTCCCAGTTTGGTGCGCACGTGTGGAGGAGAGCTGCAGGTGCAGCTTGATCTAGATTATTTTCGGCACGAAATGAGATCGAAGATATAATAAAGAAATGCACAGAGATATCGCAAATGTTCAATAATATAATAGAAATGTATCAGAGATGCAACTATAAACACAGATATACATTAATACACGATTTCTATTAATGAAAGAAATGTACAGAGACTGTAAAAATACAGAGTGAAAGACTCGCTAGAATGGTGGCAGCTTATCTCTTAGAAGAGATGTGACGGCTACTCGCATTCGCAAGAAGATGATTACAATGAGGCTCTGAAGGCATTTTTACAATAAACAGGAATGCCAAAGGTCCTAGACATCCAAAAACCTAACCCTAGGAGATGGAGCGCCAAAAGTCATGTGGGCCCCGTTTGGGTAAGTGAGTACATCAACTTCCTGGTGTCATAACTTTTGCATATGATCTCCATTTTAGGCGTGTTATAGCTCGTTGGAAAGGTATTGTCAAGGAGATTCATTTTGGGGGCTCAATCATGCCTTCAATTATCATTGAGAAACTTAATCTCGAAAAACCTTCATTTGGACCCTCAAAATGGCCCCGGAAGTTAAAACCTGCTAAAAATAGTAAATTGCCAAAATTGCTAGAAAACTGTTTTGAGCCATTTGGAAAAGGTGGGTGGCCATCGATATCCACCTATATCAATCCTCTCTCCTTAGGAAGCAATGGTCTCCATTACGTTGAGTTCTCGGGAGGAGGAAAAAGCGTTTGTTGAATCTGCATCTTGGTGAGCTGCTTGTCTTGTTGGAGACATCGCGCTGCTCAGTTTGTGAAAGTTTGTCACGAACTTGTTGAGGCTGAGGCCATTCAAAAAGTCGGGCTACATGAGAGGATCGTGTGCAGAAGGAATCTTTGCACTTTTCTTCAACCTTTTCGACCTGCTTCTGTTGGATAGAAGGTGCTTGGGGCGAGGTTGTAGTGGTTGTAGTGTTCTTTTGTTCCCCTTTTGAATAGACTGCGAAGAAGCTGAATTTTGTGGTATGAGATACTACCTTGCGACACTTTTTAGGTGGAATGGTAGTCGGAACTACCTCTGGCATTCTGTAGAGATGACCCCCTAGAGAAACAATGACACTGCGGGGTCGAGACTCATAAACAGCGTGGCACTTCCACATATATGGTTGGCCCAAGAGAACATCACAGACATCTAGTGGGGCAACATCACATAATACCTCATCCTTGAAGGGTTGGATGCCATATGACAATCAACATTGCTGGCTGACATGGAGATCTCGTCCTTGGTGAAGCCACCCGATGTTGTATGGCTACGGGTGTGGTGTTGTTGACAATCCCAATTGTTTGACGACCTCTGCTGAGATGAGGTTTTTTTGGCTTCCGCTATCAACAATAAAATGCAGCGGGGTCCCCTTCACCCACATATGTGAATGAAAAAGCCACTCCCCCTCTTCAAGATCTGTTGGTTCTTCTAGTTGAATTGCTGCGGTCGTGACAATAGCAGTGGGGTCCGCGTCAATGATCTGTCCTTTACCAGTATTTTAAGAATCGGATTCTGAATCAGGGTTCGGCTCCTTGTCTTTGATCTTGGCCACCAATGACTGTTTTGAGAGACATTCATCGGTGTTGTGCCAGGGGTTTTTGTGGAATTCGCACCATTTTCCGATGTCCTTCTTTGTCTTCCCATGACCCTTCTTTTCATGTGTCTTGGACTGGTTTTTGGGAGACAGTTTGTTAGGTTCATCTTTTTCATATTTTGGTTGTTGCGGATTTGCAGACCCGAATTCTCGTTTGTTCTGGTGCTTAAATTTATGCTCAATTTTAACAGCATATCGATAAGCAGCACCGAGTGATGAGATGTCCAGAAAATCCATTTCAGTATGGATGTATCTCTGTAGAGCCCCACAGTATTTCAGAACCAAATGTCGCTCGGAGTCTTTGATACCCAGCTTGGTGTGCAAGGTATGGAAGGTATTGGTGAACTCTGAAACTGCTTGGCCCCTCTCTTGCTGCAGTGTGGTCCATCTCATGTACTGGTCCTCATAGTTGCCAACAGGGTAATACTGTTCTTTTACCGCATCCACAAAAAAATCCCCAGTGGGATCAGCCCCATATATTCCAAACTCCTTTGTGGAAATTTGCTCCCAGTAAGTTTCCCACCAATGTTTGACATGAGGGAGAGCTTTAAGGAGTGCGAAGGTGATGTTTTCTTTGTCAGAAAAATTGTGAACAAAGAAATAACCTTCTAGCAGAGTTAACCATTTTTCTAGGGCTTCTGCATCTGTTTGTCTTTCAAATACAAGAATATCAAAATTAACTTGTACCTTGAAAGGCGAGGTGCCTCCAAAGTGGCCACTTGATGAAGATGCGCCTGATGATATCGGCAGGCGCTAAAGGATGTGGGCAAAATTCTCCATCATTTCGTCCCTCTGTCGCATGAGAGCTTGCTCAAGCAACAGAGTGATAGGATCGTTTTCTCCATCGTTTTTCTTTTCTTCCGCCATTGAGGGTTTCTTGGGTGTGCGAGAGTGATTGTCTTCAAGAAATACAAGCTCAAGACCCAACTTTCTATAATCGGACCTCGTCGGGGACATGCACTGAAAAAAACGATCAAGAGTAGCCTGCTCTGATACCACTGATCCATATTATTTTTGGCACGAAATGAGATCGGAGATATAATAAAGAAATGCACAGAGATATCGCAGATGTTCAATAATATAACAGAAATGTATCAGAGATGCAACCATAAACATAGATATACAGTAATACATGATTTATATTAATGAAATAAATGTACAGAGACTGTAAAAATATAGAGTGAAAGACTCGCTAGAATGGTGGCAGCTTATCTCTGAGAAGAGATGTGACGGCTACTCGCATTCGCAAGAAGATGATTAAAATGAGGCTCTGAAGGCCTTTTTACAATAAACAGGAATGCAAAAAGTCCTAGACATCCAAAAACCTAACCCTAGGAGATGGAGCGCCAAAAGTCATGTGGGCCCCGTTTGGGTAAGTGAGTACATCAACTTCCCGGTGTCGTAACTTTTGCATACGATCTCCGTTTTAGGCATGTGATAGCTTGTTGGAAAGGTATTGTCGAGGAGATTCATTTTGGGGGCTCAATCATGCCTTCATCTATCATTGAGAAACTTGATCTCGAAAAACCTTCATTTGGACCCTCAAAATGGCCCCAGAAGTTAAAACCTGCTAAAAATAGTAAATTGCCAAAATTGCTAGAAAACTGTTTTGAGCCATTTGGAAAAGGTGGGTGGCCACCAATATCCACCTGGATCACAACTGCTACAGCTATCAATTTCAGTGTTGGCTTGGACTATCTCTTGGCTAGGGTTTGGACTATCTGATCAGCTATTGTTGGTGCGTTATCCTTGGAGGAAGATGTGCTACACCTTGTTTGGCTATCTAGCCTAGGGTTTTCTTCCGGAGTAATTCTCAGTCAAGGTTAAGGTGCTCGGAGGGTGGTTGAGGCCTATGGTTGGGTGATGAGAGTATCGTCAATGGTAAAACAAGCACACAATCTTCTATATTCTAACAGTAACTACGTGCTCAAACAAAAGACAAAATGATGGAGAAAAGGATGGAAGACATGATTCATGAGGTTTTGGAAAGTGGAGGGAGCATTACACAAGCCAAAGGGCATGACCAAAAACTCATAGTGGCCATCATGAGTTTAAAATGTAGTCTTAGTAATATCTACCTCTTTCATACATATCTGGTGGTAGCCAAAACGAAGATCAAATTTAGTAAAGAATTGGGCACCACTCATTTCATCCAAGAGATCATCAATGATAGGAATGGGAAATTTTTCTTTGATGGTAAGTTTGTTGAGGGCATGGAAGTTAGGAAACATGTGCCAAGAAACTTCTTTCTCAAGGACCATGACCACAAGAGACGAATAGGGGCTCGTACTAGGATGGATAATTCTTGCGGTGAGAAATTCTTGAACAATTTTCTCAATTTCATTTTTCTGGGCAAAGGGATGACGATAGGGACGAACATTGGGACGAAGGTTGTCAGGGACAAGGGGATTGGAATGAACATGAACACCACGGGAAAGAGGAAGTTCTTGGGGAGTGGAAAAAACATCTTGATGTTTGGAGAGGATGGATTGGAGTTCATGCGGCACAGAGGGTGTCTCAGTTGTGTGAATGGAATGGAGTTGAGCAATAATGTAGGAATGACCTTTTTTGAAGAGTTTTTCCATGCGATGGAAACCGATGATCTCAGGGGAGCCTGTTGTGATGCCTTGGAACTTATATTGTTGGCCCTCCTAGTTGAATTGCATGGTTAATACCTTTAAATCCATGAGAATGGGACCGAGAATCCTTAGCCATTCGGCACCCAACACAATGTCACAACCACCCATGTCAATAGCAAATTTATGAGATTTCATGTGGTATTGACCAATTTGGAGACGCACATTTTCACAATTGATCTGTATTTTATGAGAATAACAAAATGAATACATATTATTATCAAAAGATGCTTAACACAGAATAACAAATATATAGTAAAACTGGTTTCTATTCCATAAGGAAATAAGCTAAACTGTAAAATGCAGTGGAAAACAAGCTTGCTAGAATGGTGAAGGCTTATCTGTGAGAAGAGATGTGACGGTTGTGTTCACTCGCAAGAATATGATTACAGTGAGGCTCTCAAGGAATTTTTACAATAAACAGGAATTTCAAAAACCCTAGACATCTAAAAACCTAACCCTGGGAGATGAAGCACCAAAATTCTTGTGGTCCCTGTTTGGGTAAATTAGTACATCAACTTCTCGGGGTCGTAACTTTTGCATACGATCTTTGTTTTAGGTGCACGATAGCCCATTGGAAAGGTATATCCGAGGACTAAACATTTTTATGCTATATATCAAAATCCCTTTTGCCTGTGGCGAGCCCTAAAAAAATTGTTTAGGGCCTCAAAACAACCCTGCAAGTCAAGAACCCGAAAACTAGGGAAAAAACTGCCAAACTGGAAAATTGCCAAAATGAGCCAGTTTGAATAGGTGGGATGCCACATACATCCATTTGGATCAATCCTCCCCCCTTAGGAAGAAATGGTCTCCATTGCGTTGAAGGCCCCCATTAGCCGAGGATATTTATGCTGAATATGGCCATGGGTGAGCCACTTGCCTTAGTACAGGAGTTGCCCTGCTTTGACAACTCGATAAAGTTGGATCCTTTGTTAGCAAGTTCCCTTGACTTGTTTGTCCACAATATGATCACTAGATTCCTGTTGTATGTAGTCAGGATTGAGCTCCGTTGGTGTCAGTTGTTCTACTATCTCTAAGGTGTCCAATAATGGTGGGAAATAAGGTCGAAGGACATCCACATTGAACATTGGGTGCAGGCCAAGGAAAGGAAGAATGTTGAGCTCAAAAGCATTATCAGTCACAGCCTTGGTGATCGTGTACAACCCTTAAAGCAGTGGGTGAAGCTTCTGATGGGGTCCAGTAAGGAATTATTTCTGCAAATGCAACCAAACTTTGTCGCCCACCTAAAACTTATGTGGCACCCGATGTTGATCATGGCGTTGCTTGTACTTGTCATTGGACTTTTGTAGGATATACTGAACCTATTGGCGGATGTGTTGGATCTGCTCAATGAACCAGGTGTCTTTGTCAGCTTCAGTTGGAGCAAGAGATGAGTCGGTCGAGGTGACCGCAATAGGTAGTTCAACATCTATGGGACCCAATAGTTGGAATCCCAACCCCACCTGAAAGGGGTTGTGGCCACTTGAGTTATGCATGGATCGGTTGTAGCTATGTTGGACATAAGGAATACTCTCATCCCATGTACAAGGGTGCTTGGAATTATACATGTGTAGTATATGCACGATCATTCAATTTACGACCTCGGTTTGGCCATCTGTCTGGGGGTGGAAGGTCGTGGATTTGTTGAGCTTGGTGTCCAACAGTGACCAGAGGCTCGACCAGAATGTGCTGAGAAATATACTTTCCCAATCAGATACAATGGTATGTGGGATTCCAAAATGTACCCAGACTCGTTCAAAGAAGAGCTTGGTAGTGGCCTCTATTGTGATGCTCTTCTTGCAGGTGGCCAGAATCGTCATCTTAGAAAAGAGATCAACAACCACAAAAACACAATCATTTCCCCACTTGGTGGACAAGAGGCCCGACATGTAGTCCATGGATATGGATTCCCATGCCTTGTCGAGAGTAGGCAGAGGGGTGTGCAGGCCCTATTTCTTAGTGGTTGGTTTCGGAATAGTGCATGCAGTGCAGGACCTGATATACTTGCTGACCTCATGTCGAAGTTTCGGCCAGTAGAAATGTTTTTGCAGCATTGCCACTGTCTTTTCGATGCCTAAGTGTCCTGCCATCCAACTGTAGAGGGATTCCCAGATCATCTTCACTCGTTCGCTTGATGGAACATAAATATGGCGCAGACGACACAAAAACCCATCCTTAAGATGGAAATTAGCCACATCTGTGTTTGCGCCCAACATTTGGTAGGTGGTGGTGAAGTTTGGGTCTGTCTCATAGATTTAGGGCCATCCAGAGGTCTCATGGCCACAAGATTCTAGCATCTTGGTGAGTGTCACGACTGGCGGTCTGCTGAGGTAATCAGCAACGCGGTTGGTGCTTCTTATTTTATACTTGATGTTGAGGTGGAATTGTTGCAATTATGTGGACCACTTCTAATGGCAGTCATTATGAAATTTTCCTTGTGTCTACATGAACTGTAGTGTCTTATGATCAGTGTGGATGACTCTCCTTCCCAAGAATGTAATGTCTCCATTGGTGACAAGATTTCACAATGGAGTACGTTTCTTTGTCGCAAGTAGAGTAATTACAGACAACATCTGATAGTGTCTCACTATGATAGGCCACGGGGTGGCCATGCTAAGTGGGAATGGTGCCCATAGCATAGTCTCAAGCATATGTCTCGATCTCAAAGGGTTATTGCAGGTCTGGTAGTGAAAGTACTGGGGCTAAGCACAAGCGCTGCTTCAAATAATCAAACGCTTGTTGTTGGGACCGGCCCCACGCAAATTTTGCCTTACCACCACCCATGTTTATTTGGCCAAGGGCCCATGCAATATGGGAGAATCCCAACACAAACCTGTGGTAGAAATTGGCAAGGCCCAAGAAGATCTGAATCTCAATGAGTGTGGTTGGGGCTGGTCAGTCATGGATGACTTGGATCTTGGCTAGATCCACATGTACACCATTTTCATCAATGATGTAGCCCAGGTAATGGACTTTGTCCATGCTGAAGGAGAATTTTTCCAAGTTGGCATATATCTTGTGATGTTGTAGGGTGTGACGAACCTACTGCAAATGTTGCAATTGTTCTGCCCAAGTCTTGTTGTAAATGAGAATGTCATCCAGATACACCACTAAAACATTATTGGTGAATGGTCACAGGATATCGTCCATCATCCTCATGAAAGTGGCTTGAGCATTTTTCAAGCTAAAGGGCATGACCAACCATTCGAAAAGACCTTCCTTTGACTTGAAGGTGATCTTCCATACATTTGTCTGTTCGATCGAGACCTGGTGGTAGGAAAACTTCAGATCAATCTTACTGAATTATTTGGCCCCCGTGATTTTATCAAGGAGCTCATCAATTCGGTGAATCGGGTACCAGTTTCTGACTGTGATTTTATTCAGGGCCCAATAATCAATGCAGAGTCATCAAGTTCCATATTTCTTCTGTACCAGCATGATTGGGCTCCCGCAAGGTGATGAGCTAGGACGAATGTTCCCCTTGTCGATCAGTTCTTGGATCTTCCAATTGATCTCCTCATTCTCTAACTGAGAACGACGGTAGACTGGCCCATTGGGCAGTGGTGCATCGGGGATCATATCAATGGGGTGCTTGACCTAACACTGTAGAGGCACCCTAGTAGGTCAGAAGAAGATATCTGAGTATGCTTCCATGACCTTATCCACTTGCTTCTTTTGTGTAGAGAGGATGGCCATGAAGACCCTGGATGTGGTTGCGATCTTTCACTCATTCTGAGAGAAAATCACAAAGAAGACAAACTTCCCCGTCTGAGAGATGACCTTCCTACATTGCTTGGCAGAGATCAAGGAAATAGCACTAGGTGAGATTGCCTCTGGTATCCTATACAATTTCTTGTTCAAAGTAATAATAACATTGCAAGGCCTAGACTCATATACAACATGGTGTTTCCATAAATATGGTTGGACCAAAAGAACATTACAAACTTCGAGAGGGGAAACATCACACCATACCTCGTCTTTTAAGGGCTTGATGTTGTATGACAACCAACATTGTTGGTTGAGGCAGATGTCGCTTCCTTGGCAGAGCCATCCGATGGTGTAGGGTTGTGGTTTTGGCATTGTCATTAGGGTGAGTCGCTTGACAACCTCTGGTGAGATGAGGTTCTTCTGGCTACCTCTATCAATAATGAAGTGTAGTGGGGTACCCTTCACCCACATCTGTGAATGAAAAATGTGCTCACCTTCCTCTAGCTCATCTGGTTCACCATGCTAGAGCTTGGTGGCAGCAATGGTAGCACTGGGTTGTGCATCAATGATCTATCTCCCCCTTTCTGGTTCTATCTCAGATTCAGAACCCACATCTGATTCAGAGGCTTTCACCTCAGCCACCATTGACTTCTTTGAGCGACAATCACCAGTTTTATGCAAGGGGCTCTTATGGAAGTCGCACCACTTCTCGGTATCTTTCTTTGTCTTCCTGATGTCCTTTTCTTGCGGCCTGGACTGGTTCTCCTTTAGCAGTCTGTCTTTGTTTTGTCCTTTGTTCTGTGGGTTGGGGCCGCCCTTTCCTAGATTTTGTTGTGAGGGGCTCCCAAGCCCAAATTTTCGCATCTTTGGTTTGAGCTTCTACTTGATTTTGACGACATATCGGTAGGCCACACCCAAGGATGATATGTCCATAAACTCCATTTCATCATGGATGTATCTATGCAGACCGTCGTGATACTTGAGCACTAGAGTTCGCTCCAAATCTTTGATACCCATCTTGGTGTGCAAGGTATGGAATATATTTGTGAACTCGGACACTGCTTGGTCTCTTTCTTGCCCCAGTGTGGTCCATTTTGTATATAGGTCATCATAACTTCCAACAGGTAGTATTGTTCCTTAATAGAATCTCTGAAGGACTCTAAGGTGACTGTGACTGTCAATAATGAGAGTTACTCTGTTTCCTTCTACTCACAGAAAGTTTCCCACCAATCGTTGACATGGGGAACGACTTTGAGGAGTGCAAAAGTAATATTTTCTCTATTCGAGAAGTTATGGACAGAGAAAAATGCTTCTAGCATATTCAACCATTTTTCTACAACATCTACGTCTATCTGACCTTCAAATATAGGAATATCGAAGTTGATTTGTACCTTGAAGGGGGTGGCACCTCTGTTTGAGGAAGATGTGTTGCCTGTTGGTAGTCGCTGAAGGATTTGTGCAAAACCATCCATCATCTCGTTCCTATGTTGTGTGAGGGCTTCGTCGAGCAACATTTTGAAGGGATCTCCTATCTCTTCATCTTTATTTTCTCCCACCATGAGAGGTCGGTTGGGCATGCAAGATATTTTGTCCTCAAGAGAAACAAGCTCGAGACTCAATTCTTTGTACCTAGACCTTGTTGGGGACATGCATTAAGAACAACAAGGAGCATACCACTCTAATACCACTGATCTGGATTTTATGAGCAGAATGAAATGAATATAGATTATTATTGAAATATGCTTAACACATAAGAACAGATATACAGTAAAATTGGTTTCTATTCAATAAGGAAATAAGATGAAACTATAAAATGTAGCGGAAAACAAGCTTGCTAGAATGGTGGGGGCTTATTTCTGAGAAAAGATGTGACGACTGTGCTCATTCACAAGAAGATGATTACAATGAGGCTCTCAAGTCCTTTTTACAATAACCCTAGACATCCAAAAACCCTAGACATCCTAGACATCCAAAAACCTAACCCTAGGAGATGAAGCGCCAAAAGTCATGTGGTCCCCGTTTGGGTAAGTTAGTACATCAACTTCCTGGGGTCGTAACTTTTGCATACGATCTTCATTTTAGGCGCATGATATCTCGTTGGAAAGGTCTATATGAGGAATACACATATTCTTGTCAGAATCTAACTTTTTCTACAGTTTTAAAAACATTGTTTACGGCCTCAAAATGGCCCCGCAAGTCAGTGACCCGAAAACTAGGGAAAAACTGTCAAACTGGAAAACTTCCAAAATAATCCAATTAGAATAGGTGGGAGGCCATCGACATCCATATAGATCAACAATGCCCCCCATATTTCTTGGACCCACCATTGGAAATAATGATTTGAAAACTATTGACTACACGGATATAGCAATTAGTTTCTTGGGCAATGCGACAATGAATAAAATTATGGGTGCTTCCACTGTCAAAAAGGATGATGACCTTCTAATTCTTAATGTAGCCAATTAGCTTGAGGGTTTGGGGAGCAAAGAATCCATTGAGAGCATTCATGGATATAACCAGTTCAAGTACTTCGGGAGGGTCAATCTATGGAGTTAGTGAAATCGATAACTCAGGGATCCTGGCTTGGGTGAATCTATGGAAAACGTTAGTGATCTCATTGTCTTCCTTTAGACATATGTGTCTTCTCTTCTTGTCTCTAGTATGGTTCCCCTCCAACAATAAACATGTTTATGTCTCCTTCCAGTATCTCCATGGAGTTCTTTTCTTCCTTTATCACTAGTCCTTTTTTAAGTTCTTCATGTAGGCATGTTTTTATTATTATTGCACTATCTTGTTTCATTTCCAACATTTGGTTTGATTCACTCCTTGGTTTAGGATTTGTTTTTATGCCTTATTTTCTACTTAAGCAATTTAATAAAGAACATAAAATCACAAACTACAAAAATAAATCTCATGGTCAGTGCCACAAATTAGAAGGTTTGTTGATACAAGATGGGAACCATGCTTTGAGGGTTTTATTATGATGGATTCATGTGCATTAACGAGGTTCAACAACCAATGTCAACATAGTCTTAGCTATTTAGCTTGGCCATTAAAGGGTAGACCTTGATTCTATGGTCTAGGATTTGACACTTAAAATAAATGTTTGGGAGGTCAATGTAGCTAATCCACGTATTCAAAACTTTATTCCCCACTGAATTGTACACAGATTCCTTGATATATTTAGATAGGTTGACTATAAGGAAAACTCTTTTTGAGGGCTACAAGTTGAAAAATATAGTAGGATTATGGCATATGAATTTCCCAACCGATGGATATATGTAGCCCAAGAAATCCCAAAATTATGTGGGTAATCTTGGAAATTCAACCTATACAAGGTAATGTCATTGGGTGGTTTCATTCACATATAATCATACCATTAAAGAAATATAATCGAGCGATTTGAAATAGGGCTTAAATAATGGTGCCAACAAGATCCAGACTCTTTTTTTTTTTAATATTTTATACTCATGCAGAGTTATACTTCGATCTGAAGAATATTGTATTGTTGAAATGCCCAAATTCTTAATAGGAAGAAATGTATAGTAATTTCAAAACCAGAATGCAGTAGGCACAGTTGCACGACAATCAATCTTGTTTGTTCTATTTTTGTTTCCTTCCCAAGGGTTAGGGTATGCAGGGTGTCTACAGACAAGGGGTTTCCTTGTGCTATAGTTCTTTGATATATGTGCGGGGTCCAACAATACTATTCAACCCAATATCTTAGGGCACCAAATAAGGAGGCTAGACCATGCCCTTAGTCATACTACCCGACTACCTAGGTACTAGAGAGTATCTTTCCGAGTGTTTTTCTCGGTGGCATTGTTGGGTCTCCTTTTTTATGCCTCTAATTACCTTATCTTGACCAAATTTACCTCATGCATATGCACCATTTGCATATTTTCTTCAAAGATGTGTCTTTTAACCATTCTTGTGTATACATGAGGTAACCTATGTTTAAATCATGATTTATGAGATTTATTAATAATTGGAATTGAATGATTGATGTTAAATGCTCTCTAATTACCTTGATTGTTTCAAGAATATATTATGACACAATTCCTACTCGTCCGGTACCTATTTATGTACTCTTTTGGTACCAATGTTTTCCTTCTCTAGTACCAATATATTTGACTATGCACGTTTGGTACCAATATTCATGTTCTACCTGTGCGCGTCCGGTACCAATTCCATATCTACAGGATTTTTTATTTGAACAAGTTTGCTCTCAATGGGTCCGAGGAATTTGTTGTTTAGAGAATTTTTTTTTTTTTGTAAACTACGATATGCTTCATCCTGATGCACTTCATTTCATGAGGATGAAGCCAATTCCATGAAATTTTTTATATTGGCTAATTGTACTATTAACGCACTCATTTGATATTATCTCGAGGACTTGGTTGTAATGGTTGTTTCTCTTTAAGAAGAGGGCCATGTAGATGATAGATATACAAAGATTAAGTAAAGAATTGTTATGCTAGAGATCTGATTCCTGAGTAAACTATTTTTTAAACCTTTTTTTGAAGTAATTATATGAGTTACAGTTTATGAAATTGATGTGTTTGATAAAGTTATCAATTTTGTAAGTTTCTTTGAGCTTCCTTGTTGGCATGGCAAGGGCCCACTGATCCAACCAAGGTAAGCTTCTTTGTAATTATTGTGTGAATGTAATTTCGTTTGTGTGTGAGTGAAACAATTGTATAGTTTAATTGTAAAAAAATTAGTATAATTTCTTTACTAATATCAAAAATCAATGCGATGAATCCGAAAGAACTATCTCATCAAAACAATGGTCGCAAAAGTCTTAGAACAAAAATATTATAATTTCATTTATGTTGCGTTTTAGTAATATGTTTAACAATGTGCAATTTAGGTTTGTGATAATTCTGTAGCTGTTCATAATTTCTGAGTGAGAAATTATTATTCTTGTGTACATGAACAATCATTTGCTAAGTTATGTGCTTAAATGTTTATTTATATTTTGCAAGTACAAGAACAGTTATGATCCCATCATTCACCCTACATGGACCATTAAATGGAGAATCTTAATACACCTAGTGTTTTCTGTGTAGGAACAAAGAGTTTCTTCTAGAATTGATTAAATTATGAGTGAGTTACTTTTGAATATTGTGTGCAGAAAGTTGATTACAATTTACTATTGAAGTTAGTTGCCACAGAAGACAGAGTCAAATTCCATCTTTTTATTTCATGAGCCTGTAAATGGACAGATTCATTACCTGAGAAAGAACCTTTAGATCACATGCTTGTTGAGATTTTGTTTATGATTTTTGTTTTCTGATCTTTAAGCTATGTGAGGAAGATAAATTGGAAATTGTAAAACAAAGTATTGGTTTTGAGTGTTTCTTATTTAGGCTATACTCATCAGACATAGGAATTCATCTGTTATCAGCACATATAGTGCATCAACTCTATTGATTATGAAACCGGATTGACATATTAATGATTGCAATATAGTAACCATATAATTGCACCAACATGCACTATATCAATTAGGTGGCCGATCAGTTTATCTATGGAGGGCTTCAGGAGATCTAGGTTGATCTGTATACATGTGTTGTCTAATGCGCTACCACTCGAAAGGGTACTAACGTGGGTTACAATGGTGGCCAACGGATGTGTGCTTAAGTACCACTTGTATTTCCTACATGTATTACTCCCCGACTATAGGTTTATGCATGTAACAATAGATCTTTGTAGCTTTAAGACGCCATAATACATATCTACCCTAGAAAAAAAAATAACCCACAATTTTCTGTGAAGAAAAGTGCTCTGATACCATTTGTAATATTCCAGATAGAATATAGTATGTAGAACATAAATATTAGCAAGCAATGGAAGAACAACAATAATGTAACCAAATCAATATCAAAATAATACCAAAATAACACCAGAAAGAGAACATTTATTACTGATAGCAATGTTCACTTGCCTCTTTGAGGGGGCAACCTCCAGCAGAGCAGAGCTCTATTACAATAATATCCAAAAAAAAACTTACCATACCCTCTAATCCTATTTATATTAAATCTATCTATCCAAAAGAACAATCTAGAAGAATATCCTTCTAGAACCGAAAGCTTATATTATGTCTTGTTTGTAGATTTTAACCTTGTACAATATTTACCACAAACAAATATTCAGTAAAAGAATAGAAAAGGTACAATGGAAAATACAAACATTACACAAATAATTTTCCCCTGGAAAACCAACATATTCTATATTTTCATTGTGTTACATTGTTCACAATACAATGTACATATAGGAGCCAGCAGCATCCAAAAACCTAACCCAAAGACCTAGATTAGTCAACAACCCTAATTCCTTAACCGGAAATAAAAAACCATTGGCAAAGAAACCATGTGCCGAAAAACCACCTAAATATGTGACACGTTTCGAGAGGCAGAAAAGTTTTTCTCAGGGGTGTTGCCCCCGAACCCCTGCGCGCTCGACACAACGCTCATATGCTACTACTCATGCAAATAATGTAACACATACCGAACATTCTCCCACTTGTTATTTTCTTTGCATACAGGGTTATATATTCAACTATCCAGGGTAACAATGCCCATGGATCCTCTACACCAAGATAAATTCTCAGTGCTCACATATTTTGTTAATGAATCTGCAACATTCTTCAAAGTGTCCACCTTCATCAACAATACTTTCTTTTCTTCAACCATGTCTCTCACAAAGTGATATTGAATATCAATATGCTTTGTCTTTGAATGACAAGTTGGGTTCTTCGCCAAAAATTTGCACTCTGACTGTCACAATCTATCCTTACATCTTTTTGTACCAACCCAATACCTGAACACAATATTTGTAACCATATTGCTTACTTACTTGCATGAGTGGCTGCCATGTATTTAGTTTCTACAGTTGAAAGTGCCACTACAGTCTGTCTTTTTCTCATCCAACTTATTGCTCGTCCAAACAGGTTAAACACATACCCACTTGTAGATCTCCTACGATCAAGATCTCCAGCCCAGTCTAGATCCACAAAGCCATGTATATCCACCACTCTGTCCAATCCCAATTTTCCTTGGTAGCACAATCCATAGCTAGCAGTGACATGCAAATACCTGAAAACCCTTTTTATTGTTGTTCAATGCTCCTTCCCTGGTTTTGACATATACCTTCTCAAAACTCCCACTGCTTGTGCAATGTCTGGTCTAGTACAGACCATTTCATACATCAAACTACCAACTACACTCGCATATGGAACATGAGACATGTCCTCCTCCTCTTCATGTGTCTTGGGACACTGATCCGCAGATAACTTTACCCCAACATGAATAGGAACCTTGATCGGTTTACATTCCTTCATATTAAACCTATGCAATATTGTCTCGACATATTTTCTCTGATTTAACTAGAGTTTCCTCTTTTTCCGATCTCTTTTAATTTCCATGCCCAAAATGAAATTTGAAGCACTGAGATCCTTCATGTCAAATTTATAGGACAACTAGAAGTTTTCACATCCTGGATAATCTCCTTGTTGTTTCCTATCAACAACATGTCATCCACATACAATACCAAATAAATCAAACGATCACCAATTAATTTAAAATACACACAATGATCCTCTTTGCTTCTTGTGAAGCCAAGTCTCAGCATATAAGTATCAAATTTTTTATACCATATCCTTGGTGATTGTTTTAAACCATACAGGGATATTTTTAGCTTTCATACCAGCTCCTTCTTTCCCTTCACATCATAAGCTTCGGGTTGCTTCATATAGATTTCTTCTTCTAGATCCCCATGTAGGAATGATGTCTTCACATCCATTTGTTCTATTTCAATATCAAATGCAGCAACAACAGATAATAGAAATCTTATAGAGGTTAACTTGGAAACAGGAGAAAAAATCTCACCAAAATCAATTCCCTCAACCTGGGAATAACCCTTTTCTACTAACCAAGCTTTGTATTTCTCCACTTTTCCTTTTGCATTCAACTTATTTTTAAATACCCATTTGCTGCCCATGGTATTTCTTCCAATCGACAACTCCACTGGATCTCAAGCCTCATTCTTATCCAAAGATGTCATTTCTTCGTCAATGGCCCTTTTCCAGAGATTTTCATCCTTTGAATCCATTGCCTCCCTGGCAGTTCTAGGATCATCATTAGTAATAGACAAAGCAAAATTTGAATGGAAATCAGATGGAGTATACCTTTATGGTATCCTTCTTTCTCAAACCAATCTCCTCAATACTGGAGTATGAGGATCTTCTTTTCTAATTCTCGTTCTTATGCAGAGTCTGACTCATCATCCTTTAAATCAAAATCTATTTTATCTGGTTCTTCCTTACTTGGTAGGACTTCATGTTTAAAAACATCCTTCATTTCTCTAAATACCACATCTCGGCTATACACTACCTTCTTAGTTTCTAGTTTCCAAAGCTTATAACCTTTGAGACCATCTTTATCTCCAATAAAGATACACTTTTCGGCCTTCTTATCTAGTTTACTTTTGTTTTCCTTTGGAACATGACCATATGCATCAAAGCCAAATACCTTGAGATGTGTGAGAGAAGGTTCCTTACCAGTCCATGCCTCTTGTGGAGTCTTGTCATCCAACACTGATGAGGGTGATATGTTGACCAAGTAACATGCAATACCCACTGCCTCTACCCAAAATTCTTTCCCTAACCTGGCACCACTGAGCATGCACCTTTCTTTTTCCATCAACGTCCTTTTCATCCTTTCTGCAACTCCATTATGCTGAGGTGTATATGCAATAGTCTTCTTCCTTGCTATACCGCACTTCTTATAGAATTATTCAAATTCATTCCCGCAAAACTCTCTGCCATTATCTGTCCTCAACACCTTAATTTGTTTCTCTGTTTGATTCTCAATAAGAGCCTTAAACTCTTTAAACCTGTCAAAGACTTATGATTTCTTTCTGACGAAATATATCCAATTATTCATCGAGAATTCATCTATAAATGAGACATAGTACACATATTTTACCAATGATCAGACCAACATAGGTCCAAAAACATCATTGTGAACTAGCTGTAAAATTCCTTCTGCCCTCGTTGCACCTGAGGGGAATCTTACCCAATTTTGCTTCCCATATAGACAATGTTCACAGAAATCAAAATATAGAGAGCAGTTAGACATACCTTCAACCATACCTTTACCATGTAGTAGTCGAAGACCCTTCACTCCGATATGCCCTAGTATTTGATGCCACAACATAACCTTTTCTCCAGAGACTGTAGAAGTTCGTTCTTCTTCAACTTCAATATCAGGAACAATGGAAATATTACACCCATCACTAATAGTGCTTCCTTGTAGCTTATACAGAGTTCCAAACCGAACTCCCTTCAGCAACACCATTGCTCCTCGAACCATCCTGCGGGTTTCCTTTTCAAATATTGTTTTTACCCCTGCATCGTCCATTTTTCTTACAAAAATCAAATTTCTGGCCAAACCTGGGATGTGCAGAACACCAGGCAGTGCTCTAATCCTTCCATATATGAGCCTCAACTTGAATTTTCCTTGTCTTATGATTCTGGTTGTCGAATCATCACCTAAGAATTACCTCCATCATACCTTTCATATTCATAGAACCACTCCCTGTGGGGAGTCATATGAAAGGATGCACCAGAGTCAACCAACCATGCCTCATGATATGCATGTGTGCTTGAAGAAGCCAAGTACACATCCCCTCCTTATTCCTTGGAGGTTTTTTCTTCTGTAGAAGGATATTCGTCAGATCCCTTCTTTTTCTCAACTTTGGATCTACATTGCTTCTTATAGTTCCCTTCTTTTCCACATCTCCAACATACCCTTAAAAACTTTCCGGGAGATTTAGATCTACCCTTAGACTTAGATCTCCCACTTGAGAACTTAGATCTATTACTTTCCTGGGAACATCCTCTTGAAAATAATGTGTATGTGCTCTGTCCTTCCATATTGTTTCATCTCATCTCCTCAGAAAACAAAGATGATCCCTCTTCATCAAACTTCAAGGAAGTTGTATTACTACCTATGGCCACAACCAAACTATCCCATGATTCTGGTAAAGAACATAGTAAAATGATACTTTTATCTTCATCTGAAATTTTAATCTCAATAGATACTAACTGACTTACCATAGTATTGAAGGCGTTCAAATGCTCTACCACCGAGTCTCAATCTCTCATCCTCAAGTTATACAACTTCTTTCTCAGGAATAGTTTATTCACTAGGGACTTAGACTGATACAACTTCCCCAACTTATGCCATAAATCCTTGGTTGTAGCTTCCTATATCACCTTCAGTAATACTGAATCTGAGAGACACAGTTGGATTATTCTCTTTGCCTTATGATCCAAGTTTTTACAGTCATATGTTGAAGTTCTTGTAGGTGTAGTACCTGGATCTACCATGATCCACTGATCTCTGTCCACAAACAGATATTCCATCTTCAACTTCCACATCTCAAAACTTTACGCATTAAACTTCTTAATCTCCAGCTTCGAATTGCTTGCCTTTTTTTTTCACCTAAAAAATCAATACCACAGATCTCCCACTATAACAAGGCTTATCACAGTCCCAAGCCAAACCCTTGACCAAAAAGGCGTCCCCCTTAATCCAACAAAGCTCTGATACCAAATGTAGATTTTAACCTTGTACAATATTTACTGTAAACAGATATTCAGTGAAAGAATAGAAAAGATACAATGGAAAATACAAACATTACACAAAGATTTTTCCCCTGGAAACCCAAACCAGGAAAACCAACATATTCTATATTTTCATTGTGTTACATTGTTTACAATACAATATACATATAGGATCCAGCGGCATCCAAAACGCTAACCCAAAGACTTGGATTAGCCAAAAACCCTAATTCCTTAACCGGAAATAGAAAACTATCAGCAAAGAAACCATGTGCTGAAAAACCACCTAAATATGTGACACATTTGTCGAAGCATAAATTTTTTTCTTGGGGGCACTGCCCCCAAACCCCCTTGCATGCCATTAACACATACCCAACATTCTTACATTTGACTTATTCTTCCTTATTGTTAGGCATTATTAATATTGGTCTTTATTACATGGAAATATATTATTCTACCTATGTGAGGGATTAGGGAGGTTAGGTCCCTAACATACAAAGAAAAGGGGCACTCACTATGAAGTTTCCTTTGACATTGTGGCCTAAATGGATGCTACAAAATCTCCTACCTCCTTTTTTATGCTCTCAAAATCCACTCCTTGGATTCTTTGTTCAACTATGGAACAAGTAAAATACAAAAGAATGGAACACTTTCTCCTCTTAGTGGCCAAGTATTTAACATAGCTTGATAGTTGTCTAGAGTTAGGGTTTTTGCATCCTCAACCCTCAATTAGTGGTAAGGTTTGGACCTTCTAGAATCTTCTTGAAATTCCACATGCAGCTAGCCCCATATGTGTGAGTAATGGGGGTTGACATGGTATCCTCTCGTACTATGGTGGTAAATAAGATAGATCAACTTGCAGGAAACATAACTTTTGCATATGAGCTCTGATTGAGGTGATTTTTGCATAGTTGGAAAGGTCTTGATGTGTAGATCAAATTTGAAGGTGTTTGCACAAGTTTCAAATGTTTTAACCCTAAAAAATGTCATTTAATGCCTCAAAATGGCTCTGGAAAGTTTGTGACCCCAATTTTCCAAATTGCAACCTGTCACTAAAATGGCCTTGCAAGTTGTTTCATCCAATTTTTTCCACCCAGAAAGAACCAATATGGATGGAAAATTATATGATGATACAATTTGGATCATACCTCCCCAGTTAGGGAGGATTTTGGTCCCCAAACTATTTACTGAATGAAGTGAGGAATAGTTTTCTCTACCTTCTCCCTGGAGTACCATTTTGATTTGCTTGGAAGTTGTCCCTTAAACCAAATCTGCCAAAGGTCAAGTTACCCATATCTTGTAGTTCTAGACCTCTTCTGCAAAACTGTGTCTTCTACCAACTTTACCTGAGCATTTGGTGCTAAGTCCTCTATAGTAGGTAGGACCTGCTGCTCATCCTAATCCAACATGGAAGTCTCATAGAGTTTCAAATTATTCACATTCACTACTGAGTAAATGTTCATGTATGGGGGTAGACTAAGTCTGTAGCCATTATCTCCACCTGCTTCTCCAATACCTCAAAAGGGCCATGCCTTGATCTTTATACCAAGAACTTGTAGCATTTCCATATTCAGATGTAACCAAAGTCTATCTCCCACTTTGAGTGACTTATCAATTCTATATTGATCATGTTTGACCTTATACTTTTCTTGTGACTTATTCACGTCTCTTGCAATTACAAATGGATTTGTTTAATATTTTCAACAAATTTCTATGCTTTCAACTCTTCTCTTGTGATGTCTTCCCTCACTCCTCCTTGATGTCCATAAACAACATACAAGGGATAATGTGGAAAATATCCAAGGAAATTTTCAAAACGGGACTTACAAGTAGAAGTATAGATAGCTATGTTATAAGAGTGTTGAATATAGATCATATTTTAATCCTAGGTCTTTGAATGCTTCTGATTGTAACCGCTCAAAACATGTACCAACATCTTGTTGAATACTTTTGTTTTCCCATCTGTCTATGGATGGAATGTTGTATATCTCTTCAATTTCATGTCCATCTTCTCCCAAAGTGTATTCCAAAAGGATAGGATAAATCTAGTATACCTATCTGAGATTATGCTCCTTAGTATCCCAAAGTGTGCCCAAACCTATTCAAAAAACATGTTTGTTGCTTCTTGTCATTTGATGGTCTTTTTACAAGGCACAAGAATGCACATCTTGTTGAACCTGTCAACTACCACAAATATATAGTCATGCCCCTTCCTAGTTGTTGGAAAACCACCCACAAATCCCATGGAAATGCTTTCCCAAGGTCGAGTGGGTACAGGTAAGGTATGGTATAGACCTTGCTTCATATTATAGGGATTGCTAGTACAACAAATCATGCATCTTCTAATATATCAAGCTACATAATTTTACATTTTGGGCCAATACACATATCTTTATAAGCTAGAAACTGTCTTCCCAACACCAAAATGTCTTGCAACCTTGGAGGTGTGAGCCTCCGATACACTGCAATATTTCACCTTTAGGAATACATAGCTTGTCTAGCTTTTAGAGAAACCAATTTTGGAGATGATAGTCATCTTTACGATCACCTTCGTCTACATGAACTTGTCCATGTGGTTGTTAAAACACCTCTTTAAAGTCATAATCTTTTGTGTATGCCTCTTTGTATTCATCATGGGTAAAAGTATCCATGTGCATAAGAGTTCCCAAACTTGTAATCTTGGATGTGGGTGGCCTTGAAAGCATGTCTTCCAAATTATTAGTACTACCCTTCGTATACTTGATGACTAAATGAAATTGTTTCAAAAACCCCATCCACTTGTAATGTTTGGTTTGTTGTAACTTATTCTGGGCCTGAAAATACTTACTCTAGGCCTACAAATACTGTAGTGGCTGGTGATTTGTGTGGATAATAGTTTCATTTCCCATTAGATAGTGCTTCCACTTCCTAACATCTTGAACCAGGACATAGGGTTCCTTATCATAAGTAGGGTAGTTTAATACTCCCTCATGAAACATTTTAGAATGATATCATACCAACTTACCTACTTGCATCAAAATTGATCCCTTATTATATCCACTTTCATTTGTCTCCACTTCGAAGGGATTTTGTAAGTTAGACAATGCAAGAATTGGTGCTTTATTGATCTTTCTTTTTATCTCATTAAAATATTTATGTTTATTCTTTCCCCACTGAAAACTATTACCACTGGCTATTATAGTGTGTAGTACTGCAACTACCACTAAAAAAGATGTTATGAACTTCCATAGAAACTATGCTACCCCAACTAAGCTCATAACTTTAGTAAAATTAGCAGGAACTTGCCATTTTATGATGGCCTCCATCTTTGCGAGATCTATCGTGAGTTTCCCTCCACCGCCCACATACTCTAAACACACCAATGACTACTATGAAAACTCACATTTCTTGAGGTTAGCTAGCAACTAGTGATTTTTCAGAGTCTAACACCTATATGATATGTGATATGTGCTCCTCCTAGGTAGAGATATAAACCAATATATTATCCAAATACACTATAACAAAAGAATCTAAATATGGGCGTAATACACCATTCATCAGTCTCAAAAATGTAGATGGTGCATTACATAAATGGCGTGACCAACCACTCATACAAACCTTGCCTTGTCTTGAAGGTGGTCTTCTAGGTGTCTTCTTCTTTGACGCGTACTTTGTGGTATCCTAATTTGAGATCCAACTTAGTAAAGTACGTGGCATGTTGCAACTGGTCTAACAAATAATTGATCTTAGAAAGAGGGTATTGGTTCTTGAGTGTAATCTTGTTCAGATCTCTATAGTCGACACACATTCACCAAGTCCCATCCTTCTTGGGTATTATTATGATATGTTACCTACAAGGTAATGTTCTTGGTCGAATAACTCTTCACTCCAACAATTGTTTCAACTATTTATTCACTTCATTTGCATCCATAACATACTATCTATACAACCCAATATTTGGAAAAGGGGAGTTAGGAAACAATTGTATCTTGTGCTCCACTTCTCTCTTAGGTGGTATCCATTTAGGTTGTATAAAATCCTCCAACTATTATTTTTTCTCCTTATTACATTCCTCCAAGTATTCCTTTATCCTTATGAATTCATCACCCAGTAAGAAAAGAAACATGTATTTCCTATTGGAACTAATCAACTATTTGGCTTGGTTGGCACTTACTAGTGAGATCTTCGATGTACCTTTATGTGCATTGTTGATGTAGGACTTTCCATACTTGATCAAGAGGTATTGATTTTATTTCTGCCTGAAGATCACATCCTTCATATACATGTAGGGGATTCTAAACACTACACCACACACATCAAGGGGTACTACATCTAACTCCACTTTACCAATAAAAGACACACTTACAAAAAAATTGATCTTACATTATTTTGTGACCTTAATTTTTGCATATTTGTCCATCCACCCTAATGGATATGGGTGATGCAGTCCCCCCTACTCCCCCATAGGTATGCACAACCTCTCAGCCAACGATCTTCGATTCTTGAGTCAATGACTCTCTGAAACCTCAATGGTTCCCTTATGTATTAAAACACATGCTCTTTCGGCTTCTCAGTGCAGGTTTTAATGACACCCGTGACCTTCCCTTTCGCTCTCCTACGAAAGATCAGAGTGTTGGGCGTTAGCTCCTTTTCAGGTAAGCCCCCTCTCAATATAACCTTGGGCAATGACCACGCGATTATGCACACCCTCAACGTTTTAAAACCCACGCAACTTCTATCCCCAAATTGCTACAGGATCGTCGATCTCACGATCTTGACGATATTGTCTAATTGGCAGTCCAAATCTGCTCCTCCTGCAAGCCAACGACTGTTATCTCTTCACAATTCCAGACTTTGGGATTTTGAACTCTCAAGCCTAGCTTCCTTCCGTACTCTGATCCCCCAGAGTTAATGATCTGCGAACACCTGTACCGCTCGATCAACGATTCTACGGCCCTCTTCTTGATCAACGGTTGAGATCTCCTTCGAGTTTCAGACTTCGGGTCTTTCATATCTCAAACTTCACCCCTTGATCTGACGATCATGAATTACTTTGGGTCTTTACCTAGGGTGGTTGGATCTATGCCACGTCTCCTTTAGACCTAACGGCTATGAATCACTTTGGGTGTTTTCCTGAAGCTCTCAGATCCATTGCCATGTCTCCATCCTGAACTCTAATGGCTTAGATTCACTTCGGATGATCCGATGGCTGAGACTCACTTCGAGTTTTTGGAAATTTGGACTTCAAAAATCTCGATTCTCAAAACTTTTCCCTTCCTATTTCTTTTATCTGAAGCTGCTAATATTTTGATGTGTGTCTCCTTCTATATCAACGGTTGCGATCCCTTCATGTCTTCAGGGTTCGACGGTCTGATTTATCAAATGAAGCTCCACAATGACTTTAACCAGAGCTTGTAATCTATTGACAGGTGTCCCCCTATAGATCGATGACTCTCGTCCCTTCGGCTCTTCAGGCTTCAGGTGTTTCAACACTTTGACCTTCACCTTCCTCTGGATATTTCAGCCTGTTTATACATGTCCTCCTGGATCCAATGGTCTAGATTCGCTCCGACCCTTCGGTTCTCCACACTCAGGAAAACTCAAGTTCTAAACTTGCCTCCTCTCGGACTCCGTGTATCTGATGGCTCAGGTCCACTCTGGCTATCTGACGCTTGAAATTTACCCCTAGCAATCTAACAGCTCAGATATGTTCCTGCGATCGGACGACTGAGATTCTACTTCGGGTTTTCAGCTCTTCGAGCTTTGGAAATCTTAGTTCTCAACTCTTGTGAGTTTTCTCTCTCCTCGGTGTGTGAAGCGCTAAGGTTCATGCACTTTACTATGATCAAATGGTTGTTGATCCATTGCACTGTGATCCAATGACCATTGTCGCTCTTCCTCTTGAGCTTCTTCTCTCTCTGTGACTTAGAATATTTCCTAAGTGTCCAAAGGTTTCGAACCTTTTCTCTTCCTACGAATCCAACTCTTGGATCTCTTCCACACTTCTGAAAAGTGTTATCCCTTCTGAGATTTGTCCTTAAAAAGATTTTGATTTCCCACGGACACCTTGCATTCTCGGGATTTTGATAACTCATATCGAAGGATTTCATGAAAAGAAATTATTCTCGCCCACCTGGCGTTCCTCTGGTTCAGGTTCTTCGACATTTGGTCGTTTCACGACGATGTGCACACCTTGCACCCTGTCTAATTTTCCTTTGTTCTCTCTGAACTTCTCTGAGTCACTATGAGACTTAGTCGACACACTCCTTACGTTCGAGATGCACATCTTGCATACGAGTGTTAGAAGAGAAACAATTGAAACTCATCCAGTTTCGTCATGAACTCATACAGTCTACCTCTCGAACAGTCATACATGAACGAAAGTGAAAATAACCATATACAAAGAATATCGCATTCATTCAATCACTCATCAAATGAACACAGTCCAAGGATTTGGGACAATTCTGTCTGTTCTATTCCTTCATGAAAACAAATTACATAATGTTTCTTCTACTCTATTATGTTCTACTGATCTCTTTGATCTCTATATCATTATTTCTACTATGTCTGCTCTATTACAATGCAACAATGAAAAAAACTATCTAAGGACTGGCTCCACGAGCTCTCTCATCCTGTCTACAACCTATGTTATCAAACTCTTAGCAGTTACCTACTCTGTCCTATTATAATAACTAACAGTTATTGACAGATAAGAGTCAACACTCAATATCTGCAATCTCTTATAATCCTTTATGAATTTACAAACAAGTTACATTTTTAAAATGTTGTTTACAAAATATCTCAACAACCCAATTTAATTCTGAGTTAGTTTTTGATTTGAAATTCTTTCATTGTTGAGATGGTGTTCCTTTGCCTCCATGCTTGCGTTCTGAATTTGAAGGCGATGCTCCTGCATCATAATCCTCTAGTTAAAATTTTCATGGACTCATGTCCATGATCTTCTACATTTTCTTTCCATGCTTCAATATATCAGGTTATGTGACCCAACTTGCATCTTCCATTGGATTATCTTTCCATTTCACTAAATATTCAGGATATGTCTTTCTCCTAGTCTTCTTTCCATCTTGTTGTTCAATGATTTTCTCCATCTGAGGCTTTTTTGCTGTGGGTAATTGTTCTTCCTACTGAACTTATTTCTGATCATCTGATTCTCCTGCCTCATCTCTCCTGTAAGGATACAGGTCTGCAACATTGAATATCGATGATATTCCAACATTGTCTTGCAACTCAATTTCATAAGCACTGGCTATGAATTTTCTGAGAATCCTGCATGGTCATATCTTCTTCATCTTTAGCTTGTTATATGTTCCCCTTGGGAACCTTTCTTTTCTCAAATGAGATAAAACTTCATCTCGAACTTTGAATTGGACTTCTCTCCTCTTTTGATCAACTCCTCTCTTGTATTTATGGCTATTGTTATGTAGTTGTTCTCTGACTCTGTCATGGAGTTTCTGCATTTCTTTTGCAAAATCCTCTGTTCCAACACTTCTAAACTCATATTGATTCGGATCTCTCAACTTTGTAATCCCTCTTGACTATATACCGTACACAATTTCAAATGGACTTTTTCATGTGCTCCTGTCCACTGAATTGTTGAATGCAAATTCTACTTGTGCCAGAATCTGATCCCATTGACGACCTTGCTCAGTGAATAAACTTCTCAACAAGTTCCCCAAACTCCTACTTACTACTTCATTATGTCCATTTGTCTGAGGGTGATATGTTTAACTAAAGGACAAGTTCGTCCCTAGCATTTTCCATAGAGTTCTCCAAAAGTGTCCTACAAATTTGGTGTCCCTATCTGAAACTATGCTCCTCAACAATCCATGTAGTCTCACTACTTCTCTGAAAAACAAATTGCCTATGTGTGTAGCATCGTTTGTCTTCTGGCATGGTATAAAATTTGCAATTTTTGAAAATCTGTCCACCACAACAAATATGGAATCACTCCCTTTTTGAGTTCTAGGCAATCCCAAAACAAAATCCATATTGATTGCATCCCACAACCTTTTTGGAATTTTTAATGGCTGATACAAACCAGTGTTCTATTGTCTTCCTTTTGCATACTGACAAATTCTACATTTGTTCACAAATTGTTTCACCTATGCCCTCATGGTCATCCAATAATACGAATTACTCAGATGTGCAAATGTCTTATTGTGACCAAAATGTCCAGCTAAACCCCCATTGTGTTTCTCCTTCAGCAAATTATCTCTGATTGATCATTTCGGTATGCACAATTGGCTTCCCTTGAATAGTAATCCATCCTGGATCAAATATTCAGTCCATGGGCTTTTGTCTCCCAACAAAGTATTCTTGCATGCCTCATAAGCTTCCTTAAAATCCGTGTCTTCTTAATACATCTCTTTGAGGTTTTGAAACCCTAAGGTATCCACTTGGAATTCCTGTACAATCAAACTCCTCCTACTCAAAGCATGTGAAACTTTGTTAGTAGTTGTGACAATATGTTTAATAACAAAATTAAAATTTTGCATGAATTCTACCCATTTTGCATGTTTTTTATTCAACTTTCTATAAAATCTTGCTAACCCATGAAAACTTCGTACCTCAAATATGTTGCTTGTCAATGGCCATTCTTTGATTGCTCTAACCTTTTATGGATCCATATTCAAATTATTTGAAGAGATCACGAAACCCAAATATATGAGTTCCTTCTTCATAAAAGAACTTTTCTTCAGATTTATCAGCAACTTCTCTCACTGATGTCAAATGTCGTAAGTGTTCTCCCTGTGTCTTACTGAAGATTAGTATGCCATCCAGATATACAATGAAAAATTTCCCTATGAAGTCTTTCAATACTTCATTCATCAATCTCATAAATGTGCTCAGTGCATTTGTCAACCCAAACGACGTGACCAACCATTCAAGCAACCCTTCATTTGTCTTGAAGATTGTTTTTCATTCATCCCCCTCTCTCATTCTTATTTGTTGATATCCACTCTTCAAGTCTATCTTGGAAAAATAGCTTGCTCCACTCAAACAATCCATCAAATCATCCATCCTCGGTAAAGGAAATATTTACCTAATGGTTATCTTGTTGATGGCTCGGGAATCTGTACACATTCTCCATCCTCCATCCTTCTTTGGACTTAACATAGTTGGTAATGTGCATGGGCTTAGGCTTTCCCTGACTAAACCTTTATCCAACAACTCTTGGACTTGATTTTTGAATTCCTCATTTTCTCTAGGTGTCAACCTATAAGCTTCTTTGTTTGGTAAACTAGCTCCTGGAATAAGGTGAATATGATGGCTTATACTCCTAATGGGTGGAAATGAGTGAGGTAGTTCATCCACTACTATGTCAGCAAAGTTTTCTAACAGTTCCCGGATTTCTATAGGCAAATATTCCACAGAAGTATTCGTAAGTATAACTCTAGGCTTCCTCACTACAACAAACTACATTTCTTTCTCCTTCTTGACTTCATTCAAGAGTTCCTTCCCACTCATGAGAAGTATGCTTGAAATAGCTTCCTTCTTTTTCTCTTTGTCTTCTATGGGTAACAACATATGTGCCCTACCATTATTCTCTAGGGTATAAGTATTCTTTCTCCCATCATGAATAAACTTTCTGTCAAACTGCCACGGTCTCCCCAATAAAATACGACAGACATCCATAAGAATTACATCACATAATATTTCATCCCTATAACCTCCTATTTTAAATTCAACTTGGCATTGTTGACTTACCATTACTTGATGTCCTTTCTGCAACCATGATACCTTGTATGGGTTTGGATGTGCGGTTGTCTTTAGCTCTAGTTTCTCCACCATGACGCAACCTGCCCTCGGCGGCACGGTCGCTCTTACCAGGACCTTCAACAACACGGCCCGAAGAGTTAACAACTCTTCTGACTCCCTCGTGAGTCTTTGACCCACAATACACTTCTCGGCGATCTCCCTTTCGCAAGTCGGGAAATCGGGTTTCGCGGATTCGTGAACCTTGTATGCACCTCCCGTGTAATATGAAACTCCGAATCCCGATCCCCGATGTCAACGGTCAACACTTCTGTGTATCGGGGATTTCCCTATCGAGAAATCGACAGATGAAAGGTGGCGATTTACTCACCTTTCAAAACCTCGAACGCCGATGTG
>ML779363.1:767491-817967 GCA_009831015.1 Picea engelmannii
GATTATTTACAAGCGCTCTGCTCTCCTTCTTGCTCCTGTCTCAATGCTAATGCTGAATATGAATACAATGTACAAAGGAGGGTGCCTATATTCCGTTTTCCCTCTCGAAAGTAAAACTGTCTAATCTACAGTTAATTCCTATCTAACAGCATTAAAACTGTTAAATGCCTTCTTATCTACATTACAATACAAAGGCGCTTCATATGAATGCTTTCATTCAAACGACGACACAACAATCTTTTCAAAGTAATTCAAAAATGTATGTGCTGGCGCTGTCCAACTATTCTTCTCTTTCCACGCGTTGGCTCGCTTGATGATATGTGGATGCTCCTGCATTACACCATCTCTGTGGATACTAGATTTTCAGTCCTCCCACTGTCTATGATCACCTTGCAAACTTTGTCTTTCATCTTGCAAGCAGTTCTGAATAGACTTGTTCGTTGATCTAGTTCTTCTACAATCTTCTCTGGTTTAAGAAGAATTTTCCTCATCATGAGGTTCCTTCCTCCTTCTATTGCTTCTGCTTCCACATGTTTCTGTGCTTCAACAACGTGTGCTTCACCTCCTCCTTTTTTCTTTCTCTCAAGACATTCCCAAGACTTGTGGCCTTGCTTTCCATAGGTATAGCATCTAACTAGGCCTCCTCTAGCTCTTCATCTTCCTCTTCCTTTGGAAAAAAGATCTTCTTCCACCATGTTTTCCTTCCTTCGAACTTCCACCTTTCTCATGGTGACTATGTTGTTTGTCAGCTTCATGCTTCTGCTTCTAGAACTTCTCTCTGGTAGTTCCCTTACCTCTACTTGAGTTTCCTCCTTTGCTTCGTTGGCTTTGTTTCCTAGCCAATTTCTCTTCAGCTTTCAAGGTTGCTTGAAAAGCATCCTTGACTGTATTAACCGACATCATGTTGATCTCCTCTTGGATTTCATATCTCATCCCATTGATATATCTGGTTGTCTTTTCATCCTCATTTTCTTTATGTCCAACCCTAATGCTCAGATTGTAAAATTCCTCAGTGTACTCCTCCACTGATAAGATTTTATGTCTCGGGTTTTGCAATCTTCTGAATAGATTGATTTGATAGTCCTTTGGGATAAATTTTTCCTTCATCTTTGCTACCATCCTATCCCAGTTTTTAATTTTCTACTTACCATTGCTCCTGCATTCGGCTTGCAGTTCATCCCACCATAGCGTTGCATGACCTTTCAGTCTTGTCACTACATGCTTCACCATATTGTCTTCTTCGATATCTTCGTAATCGAAGTATTTTTCCATAGCACTTACCCAATCTAACAATTCTTCAACTTCTAAATTGCTTTCATACATCGGTACCTCTATTCTTGCTCTGACTCCTATTTTTGAAAAAACTTTTATTAAGCGATCTTGTGCAGCATCCTCTGCTACATTTTCTTTGACCTGTTCTTCTTCACTCTTAGTTTCACTGATATCTCCAGTTTTTTGTGCTCTCCTCTACGATGTTTCCATGGAATCTAGTCTCATTCGGAGTCACCTCATTTCTTCTTCCATTTCTGCATTTTCTCTATGCTTTCTGGGTGTCATGATTTCATTGCGTTACCTACAAACAGAAATAAAACTCTCGATACCACAAATGATATCAATTTACCTCCTTTCTCCTTTCCTTATTGTCTGCAAACAAACTCAATATTAGCTCTTATACCACCTGATGCAACCCCCCCTACTCCCCCGTAGGGCTGCACGACCTCCCGGTCAAGGATATTTGATTCTTGAGTCAATGACTCTCTGGAACCTTGATGGTTCCCTTCTATATTAAAACACAGGCCCTTTCAGCTTCTCGGTGCAAGTTTTAATGACACCCATGACCTTCCCTTTCGCTCTCCTGTGAAAGCTCAAAGTGTTGGGCGTTATGTCCTTTTCAGGTAAGCCCCCTCTCAATATAACTTCGGGTGATGACCACGCGACTGCGCACACCCTCAATGTTTTAAAACCCACACAACTTTTATCCTCGAATTGCTATGGGATTGTTGATCTCACTATCTTGACGATATTGTTTAACTGGCAGTCCATATTTGCTCCTGTGATCTCTTCGCAATTCCAGACTTCAGGACTTTGAAATATCAAGCCCAACTTCCTTCCGTACTTCGATCCCCTGGAGTTAACAATCTATGGACACCTGTCCCACTCAATCAATGGTTTTGTGGCCCTCTTCTCGATCGACAGTCGAGATCTCCTTCGGGTTTCGGAATTCGGGTTTTTAAGATCTCAAACTTCACCCCTTAATCTGACGATCATGAATTACTTCGGGTCTTTACCCGGGGTGCCTAGATCTATGCCATGTCTCCTTTATACCTACGGCTATGAATCACTTCGGGTGTCTTCCCAAAGCTCTCAAATCCATGCAATGTCTCCCTCCTGAACTCTAACAGCTCAGATTCACTTCGGGTGATCTGATGGCTGAGACTCAATTCAGGTTTTCGGAACTTTGGACTTTTGAAATCTTGATTCTCAAAACTTTTTCCTTCCTATTGCTTTTATTTGAAGCTGTTAATATTCTGATACGTGTCTCCTCCTAGATCAACGGCTGTGATCCCTTCACGTCTTCGGGGTTTGATGGTCTTAGTTCTTAACTGAAACTCCACAATGACTTTACTCGGAGCTCGAGATTTGTTGACAGGTGTCCACCTATAGATTGAAGGCTCTCGGCCCTTTAGCTCTTCGAGCTTTAGGTGTTTCAACACTTCGACCTTCGCCTTCCTCTGGATCTTCCGGCCTATCAACACGTGTCCTCCTAGATCCAATGGTCCAGATTCACTCCGGCCCTTTGGCTCTTCACGCTTCCGAAAACTCAAGTTTCAAACTTTCCTCCTCTCGGACTCAAGATATCTGATGACTTAGGTTCAATCTGGCATCCGTTGCTTCAATTTTACCCCGAACAATCTGATGGCTCAGATCTATTCCTACGATCAGACGACTGAGATTCTACTTCGGGTTTCCAGCTCTTCTGGCTTCGTAAATATCAGTTATCAACTCTTGTGAATTTTCTCTCTCCTTGGTGTTCGAAGCGCTAAGGCTCGTGCACTTTAGTGTGATCAAACGGTTGCTGATACGTTGCAATGTGATCCAACGACCACTGTCACTCTTCCTACTAAGTTTCTACTCTCTCTATGACTTAGAATATTTTCTAAGTGTCCAAAGGTTTCAAACCTTTGCTCTTCCTACGAGTCCAACTCTTGGATCTTGTCCACACTTCTTGAAAGTGTTAACCCTTCTGAGCTTTGTCCTTAAACGGATTTTGATTTCCCACTCACACCTTGCATTCTCGGGATTTCGATAACTCAGATCGAAGGATTTCTTGAAAATAAATTCTTCTCACCTACCTGTCGTTCCTCTAGTTCAGTTTCTTCGATGCTTGGTCGTTTCACGATATTCTGCACACCTTACACCCGGTCTAAGTTTCCTTTGTTTTCTATGAACCTCTCTGAGTCACTCCAAGACTCAGTTGATGCACTCCTTGTGTTCGAGATGCACACCTTGCATACGAGTGGTAGAAGAGAAATAATTGAAACTCATCCAGTTTCGTCCTGAACTCATATAGTTTGCCACTCAAACAATCATACATGAACGAAAGTGAAAATAACCATACACATAGAATATCAAATTCATTCAATCACTCATCAATTGAAAACAGTCCAAGGATTTGGGACAATTCTATCTGTTCTATTCCTTCATGAAAACAAATTACATAATTTTTCTTCTACTCTACTCTGTTCTACTGATCTCTCTGATCTCTATATCATTCTTTCTACTATGTATTCTCTATTACAATGCAACAATGAAAAAAACTATCTAAGGACTGGCTCCACGAGCTCTCTCATCCTATCTGCAACCTATCCTATCAAACTCTTAACGGTTACCTACTCTGTCCTATTACAATAACTAATAGTTATTGCCAGATAAGATTCAACACTCAATAGCTGCAATCCCTTACGGTCCTTTACGACTTTACAAACAAGTTACATTTTTAAAATGTTGTTTACAAAATATCTCAACAACCCGATTTAATTTTGAGTTAATTTCTGATTTGAAATTATGTCATTGTTGAGATGTCGTTCCTTTGCCTCCACGCTTGCATCATGACTTTGAAGGCAATGCTCCTACATCAATGGGCTAAGATGAGATCATGACCATCCAACCCAAGCTTACTAACTAGATCAATTGTTATGAAATTGACCTATGAACTGAAATCAAATAGAGAATCTACCTTGGTATTCTTGATTTGAATCTTGAGATGGAAGAGTTTTTTCATCTCCTTCACTTTCTTGTGATGAAGACTAATTATATTCATCTACTTCTGCATTGAAGTGAAATAAATATTCCCATCCACATCTGAGTTGATATCTACTTTCTTGGCATTCTTCTTTTGGTTCTTATGGTTCAACTCTAGATGTATTTTCCAACACTTCTCTTCAATGTGACCATCAGTATTGCAATCATGCTTATAGTGGTTACTTGGATCCTTGCATTGATATGCGGTGGATATCGTCTTGAACTTGTCTTTCCCTTTCCACTTCTTCTTCCCTCCTTGGAAGCATCGTGGTGCTCTTTTGGTTTGGAGCCACTTGGATGTCAATTTTTGTGGCCTATATTTTCCAAACATTATTCTTACACATAGACCTAGTCAACTATATTGGGATTTAAGAACTTCATTTTCTTTCAAAAATGACTATGTAGAACCCCCAAATACTTGAGGAATACATATGGGTTCTTGGGAGAGATACCTAGCATGATATCCATCTTCCTGAATTTAGTGTTGTACTCATTCACACTCTACCCCCATAGAAATACCAAATTATTTAGAAATAAGAAAGACCATAATATTTCAGGTAAAAAATTTAGAAGAATATCTAAAATTTTGGACAAGTGGCATTCCATACAAATTACCTATTAGGAAAGAGCCAAGAATCAAAAAGTTTTGAAAAATTTACTATAACTTTCACTTGGCACGTCAATTTTCAGTCAGACATGTGGCATTGAAGAGAATAAATATCAAAATACTATAGACCAAAAGTTTAGACTCAAAGGGGATTAAACTGCAGAGATACATTAGGACAAAGGATGGTTGGCAAGACAATCTCCCAAGTAAGGTTTTAAAGATACATAACTTACAATTGGCATACATTTTGCTTGGAAGATGTGTTTCTAGTAAACCTCTAGAGAGATCACACATGACGTCTGAAGAAAGTGAAGACTTTGAAAATAGGTTATCCCAATTGAAGAACCAAGTTGAGGAAATGCTTGGTAGTGTGTTGAAACTTGTGGATTTCTCATGTTCCCAAGAAACATTTGAAAAGGAAATGGATGATAAAATGGTAAGCTTGATGAATAATAGGATGGAACAAATGGAAAATAAGATGAATGAAAAGAGGGATCAAATGGAAAAGAAGATGGATGAAAATAGGAATCAAATGGAGAAATTGAAAAATTCCATGTCAACTATTTTACAAACCCTAGCTGGGAGGCTTCCTAAAAGTGACATTGTGATTTCAGAGACTCATGAAAATAAAGGTAGTAGTTATGATGAAAAAACTGCCATTATTAAGCAATTTTCAAGTGGTTTTAACTATAATAGTGGAGTTAATTATGGATGGGTTCTAAGGGTGTCAACTTTCCCAAGGTTGAATTAAAGAAGTTTGATGGAACAAAAGTCTTTACATGGGTAAACCAAGTACAGAAATACTTTGAATTGCATAATATTATGAACAATAAGATAAGGATTTCCTTAGCAACCTTGTACTTTGAGATAAAATCCTATCATGGTATTAATGGGTACTCAAAAGGAAGCCCCATGTTTATCATTATGCTTGGACTTCATTTACAAGAGACTTAGAAGCACAATATGGAAAAGTTTGGAAACAAGACTACTTTAGTCAATTGACAAGAATCAATCACTTAGGTGATATTCAAGATTATATTTCATAATTTTATGTGTTGGCCACAAGGGTGGATAACATAAAAAATGAACATATGTTGGAATTTTACATGGGTGGATTAAAGGAAGACATTAAACATGAGCTTTTATTAAAACATACTAAAAATATTTTGGAGGTTATGCAATTTGCTCATCATATTCAAGCCAAAACTAGATATACACACAAGTCTACCACTACAACATATGCAAGAAGCAAAGATCGATTTGGGGCTCATAGGGAAACACTACCTCAACCTACACGAATATCACCGAAGGAATGGAGAAAAGAACAGTAAAATGATTATGATTTGGTTGTAATAACAAATGGTCAAAATGAAATAAATTTCAAGAAACAAAATTTTTCATCTTTGAGAATAATGATGAAGATAAAATCGAGGCATTTGTACAAATGGATGAGGAAGAACTTTTGAACTTAAAAGACCAGGAAAAGGATATAGAAATTTTAAACAATAGTCACATGTGTGAAATATTTGTTTATGCATTGGCAAGTTTGTCAGCACCTCAAACCCTTAATATTGCAAGATACATTAAGAAGAAAATGGTCATGGTGCGTATTGACTCGGGGAGACCACATAACTTCATTGATAAAACATTAGCAAAGAGCCTCAATTTTTTGATGTATATAGTGACAAATTTTCAAGTTTTGGTTGATAATGGTGGTAGTATATATTGTGGAGGAAAATGACACAACCTTAAACTTAGTATGGGAGAATATAAATTAGAAAGCCCAATGTATGACATTTCCATTGGAGGAGTAGATGTTGTTATGGGGATTCAATGGTTGAGAACATTAGGTATAGTTTCTACATATTATAAGGAATTATTCATGAGATTTGAATTAGAAGGAATTCAATATCAACTCAAAGGATTAAATATGCACCTTCTCAAGCCATCAAATCTCATAGAATGGAAAAGATCTTAAAAAATGGTAGTAGGGGATTTGTGGTTAGACTTTATTCTATGGAAGTAAATTAGGAAGATAAAAATATTCCATATGAATTAAAATGCATGTCGGGAAAACACCATAAGGTATTCCAAGAAATTTCTAAAGGGATACCTCCATCTAGGGATCATGAACATCAAATTGAACAAATACCTGGAAGTACTCTTCCTAATAAAAGGCTTTATTTATATCCCCATCGACAAAAGGGGGAGATTGAGAAAATGGTACACGACATGTTGGATTCAGGTATTATTCAACTAAGTAGGAATTCATTTTCAGCTCCAGTAGTTATGGTGAGAAAAAAAGATAATTCTTAGAGGATGTGTCCTAATTATAGAGATCTAAACAAATTCACCATCAAGGATAAATTCTCTATTCTAAATATTGATGAACTATTAGATGAGATTCATGGAGTGGCTTATTTTTTAAAGTTAGATCTTAAATCGAGATACTACCAATCGGATTAAGAAAAGAAGACATTCCCAAAATAGATTTCAGAACACATGAAGGGCACTATGAGTTATTGGTCATGTCATTTGGGTTAACTAATGCTCCTTCTACTTTTCAAAGCCTTATGAATGAAAATTTTAAACCACAACTTAGAAAGTTTGTGTTATTTTTCTTTGATGATATACTTATCTATTGAAAATCATGGGAAGACCACATTAATCATGTGGATAAAGTCCTAAAAATTATTGAGAACAATCAATTATATGTAAAATGATCTAAATGTGATTTTTGGAAACAAGAAGTAGAATATTTAGGTCATATTGTTTCAAGGAAAGGGGTTAAGGTGGAGCCTCAAAATATACAAGCTATTACAAAATGGCCTATTCCTAAGAATGTTAAGTGTCTTAGAGTATGTTTGGTCTTACAAGATATTATCGAAAATTTGTTAAGAATTGTGCATATATTGCATGCCCACTCACATCTCTCTTGAAAAAAAATTCATTTGTATGGAAGGAAGAGGCTACCTTGGCATTCTCACTCTTAAAGGATGCCATGTCTTCTACACTAGTATTGGCAACTCCTGATTTTGTTAAAACATTCATAGTTGAATGTGATGCATCACGACAAGAAATTGGAGCAGTATTAATGAAATAAGGGAGATCATTGGCCTTTGAAAGTAAACAATTCAAGGAAAATGACTTGGTGAAATCTACATATGAAAAAGAAATGGCAACAATTTTATATGCAATAAAAAATGGCAACAATATCTCGTTGGGAGGAATTTTAAAGTCAAGACAGACCATGATAGCCTAAAGTATTTTTTGGATAAGAGGTTTTCATTAGAAGAGAAACAAAAATGGACAACAAAAATGCAAGGGTTTCATTTTGAAATAATTCACAAAAAAATAGAAGGACAATGTGGTAGAAAATGCTCTTTCCATAATAGAAGAAGCCTCAAGTTTATATTCCATTACATATTCCATTCCTGAGTGGTTGGAAGAAGGTCTCCATGAATGGGGAAATGACAATAGTACTAGACAAAAAATACTATGTATAAAGGAAGGGATGAATTATATGGAACATTGGGAGTGGAAGAGAGATATCCTTTGGTACAATGGTAGAATATTTGTATGCCCTCAATCAAATTTGAAGCAAAAAATATTAAGGGGGTCTCATGAATCTTCGATGGCGGGACATTCAAGATTATTTAAAACATATCAAAGGATCAAAAAATATTTTTGGGGGGAACAAATGAAGAGAGATATTCAAAAATTTGTAAGAGAATGTCAGATTTTCCAATGAAATAAAGGAGAGATAGTAAAAAATCAAGGTTTACTTCATCCCTTACACATACCAATTCAAATATGGGAAGATATATCAACATATTTCATTGCAAGTTTACTAAAATCAGAAGGTAAGCATGTCATTTTTGTGGTAGTGGATAGACTCACAAACTATGCACATTCTCATGGAATTCAAAGTACATATAGGACAAGTGAAGTGGCATAAGTGTTCATCAATGAAATTCATAAGCTTCATGGATTTCCTAAAGTAATAGTAAGTGTAAAGGATCCAAATTTCACAAGAAAGTTTTGGAAATAATTATGGATGATGAGTGGATCAACACTAGCTATGATCTCAACATATCATTCATAAACACATGGTCAAACAAAAATAATTAACAAATGTTTAGAGGGTTATCTACATTTTTATCTTTCATAAAAGAAATCTCAATGGGTGAAGTGGCTTCCTTTAGCAGAATGGTGGTATAATACCACCTATCACACATCTACTAAGATGCCCCCCATTTGAATCCCTTTATGGATATCCATCTCCTAGTATCTCATACTTTTTGCAAGACCAATCCAAGGTACAAGAAATAGAGTCACATGTAGGGAAGACTAAAGAAACTTTGAAAATGCTTAAGGAAAACCTTCAAATAGCACAAAACAGGATGAAATGACAATCAGATCAACATCAAAGTGAAAGACAATTTGAGGAGGGTGATTGGATATTTTTTATACTACGACATTATAAGAAATCTACTCTCAATCAAAATAAGAATCAGAAATTAGCTCCAACATTTTATGGACCCTACAAGATTATTCGCAAGATTTGACAAGTGGCATATGAGTTAGATTTTCCTTATTCTTGCATTCATAAGGTTTTTAATGTATCTTGCTTTAAAAAGGTTTTGGGACAAATTATGTCAGTGTAATCAAAACTTCTAGAATTAGATGAATAAGGGAAGTTAATTCTTGAACCAGAAAAAGGTTATAGATCGACGTTATGTATCTCTTCAAAATAGAACCATTATGGAGTACCTAATCAAGTGGGAGAATATGCCTCCAGAAGAAGTTGCATGGGGAAATGAACAATTCATGACGAAACACCCTCAATTACAAGATTTGAGGGCAAATCTTTTTTAAAAGAGAGGAGTTATGTTAAGGCCCCTAAGGCCTATGTTAATGAATTAACACTCATTTATTATTAGATTATTAGTTATGGTTAGGTCAACTTAGGGTAGGCTACATTATGCTCAGTTTATCTCTTATTAGTCCCTGCCAAAGGCTAGGGACTAATAGCAATGAGTTTGCTCTTTGACCTTGTATTAGTTTTCATTGACTTTATACTTTTGTGTTACATCCAATGTATAACATAGGAAATAGATATATGTATTTTTTTATATAATAAAAAAACTTATTTTCCTGAAAGCTAATTGGATGATATCTTTGATGTCTTATTGCAAGCTTCACGTTAATCAATGTATAAAATTGATTATACCATAAATGATTTTCCATCTATTGCTTTGTTTGTTGTGTTTGACAGTGTAATTCACCCAGCCACTTTATAAAATTATATGCACATAGCTCCAAAAACATTTATTGGTTTTGTACGTGGTTCAAATTGTTTAACATGTCAAAAATTTGATAAGCCACTATGGATGTGACGTGTGATAGAAAAGCTCTGCAACCTCTACAATCCTCGCGGCTGCTTACAATACGCATTGCAAATCTGAATCCTCGCAGTTGCTTACAATACGCATTGCAAACTTAGCTGTCTGAATCCTCACTTACAATACGCATTGCCAACTTAGTTGTCTGAATCCTCCTTTTCGATGTAACATAAATAAAAATATTTATATTATATTTATATTATATTTATATTTACCTGCATTAATTTGAATACAATTTTATTTAATATAATTTGAATACAATTTTATTTAATATAAATTTTAATATTTGATCATGAATTATTAGTTTTTAATTTTACTTTTCAACATAAAAATTATTTACTTTAAATTTAATTTTATTAGAAACTTATTTCTTAACTCTAAAATTTAAAATCATAATAATAAAACTTTGATTAAAATCCTTAAATATCATCAACTTGTCACTGATTTCTATTTTCAATTTTAAATTAGATTTTTAATTTTTAGTTTAGTTTTAACCATCTAAGTTTTTAATTTAAATTTAAAAATTTAGCAATTTTTAACATTTAATTTTTAATTTAGAATTTAAAATTTAAAATTAAAATATATCACTTTATTCTTAAATAATAATAAATACTAGAAGTATTGCAATCCGTATTCATAAGCTGAGCCAAAACAAAACATAAAAGCAAGGCAAGACACTGAAGTCCCTCTCACTTGTTATGACCCCATTGTTTCCAACCCCCTAGCTTCCACCAAAATGATGTTCCAGAACCTCCATGGTGCTCTGCCCAAGAGTTTCAATTCAGCAGGGACTACGTTGTCATGCAACACTTGTTTATAATAGAGTTATTTGTATATGCATATTGTATTGTGAATTGGATATATTGTAAAATAAGGTTCCCCCCTCGAAGTGGATAGTTATTCATTCACTATTTTGGCATTGGTTGAACAAAGATAATGTGAGTGACAATCATGGTTTTATTGAGGCTCCTTTATCCATGTCTTCATCACAAAATCTAGTGGTATATGGCCTAGGAATACCCTAATAGGGTACATCATTACAATTTTTCACAGACAACAAAATATTCATACTCTTCAATATCAATGGGTAATTTATCATGTGATTTCATTGCCACCTAAACCACCTTTGGGATGAACCTTTATAAGGTCTTTAATGACACCATGATTATAGGTGCTCCCTCCTTGCACAATTACTCCTTAAAACTTAGTCAAAATAGTGGTATGGGGCAATGGGGTGCTCATTATATCATCCCCCTATGCACGTTATGATGGGCTATGGGAGCGACAAACTCCATGAGTGTAACAATCATGGTGTCCAAATATAGTAAATATAAAGATATGACTAGTAAATTTAACCAAGAAAGAGCTTAAGTTGCAAAAACTATTATGACATTAATGATCTAAAATGGATTTGAAGCAACACAACAAACGGTTAATGAAGCCCAATGCACACAAGCAGATGAAAAAGTTGGGGGTTGAACAAAGATAATGCAAGTGAAAAACAAAAGAAGACAAGAACATGAGGAACTTTGAAGAGGAACATTGTCGACAAAAGAATGAAATAGGAGATAAGAATGTTTGGTAATGGGAATGAAGGGACAAAGAAGTTTGACCTTCTAGCTACCCCATTGTTTCCTATATTCTTAGGCAAATCGACTCTAAAAGGGTATTTTGGAAAAGTAGGAGAGGATGTTGAAGAGGAACCTAGTTATGTGATTCTTAAATGGCCCAGAGAGCCATGAGACTGCATTGTAACTCTGCAATTGTTAAGAATAAAGACTAAGCATCACCATTCAAAGTTGGTTTTCTCATCTAGGTTTCTAAGGTAAATGATTTTTTGTTCATTGTGGTTAATTACTATGTCTATTAAGTAGATTATTGTTTGTGCACTTTGATATTTCCATGTGGATTAATCAATTCACTGATACACTAAATTAAATGGGGATCTTAATTCTTAGTTTTTTTTAATCAATGTGGTTAGAAGCTACCTATCTATCCAATGATCCCATGTAGGTTAATTTGATGGGATGTTGAATCCTAATAGTCACAATGATCACCACTAACCAATCAATTCCTTACCGACTCAAGTTAGTGGATCTCTACACTAGTATTAAAAAAACCATAACTATGAACCACATAATTTACCTATAACAACCATGAGATTGCTTTGTTGAACCACTAGAATGACGAGATTGCTTTGTTGAACCACTAGAATGACATCCAACTATGATTTCTTTAGAACTAGTTCATTTGGATTCACCAAGAACTAGAATCCAACAACCTGGAGACTCAAACCATCCATCTCATTTTTAAGGCAAATCAATGGTTGTGTTAGTAGTGTTGTTATCATAGTTGCCTTTATTTTGTTGATTGGTATTTTTAATTCCATGTATCTAGAAATTAATTCATTATCAAGTTGTTGGTTACCTTGGGAATACATGGGATTCATTTGGCACTCACCAGCGTTGAATTTCTTGGGAAATTTACTTACACGCTCCTCTATTTCATAGTTTGGCGTCCATTAAATCTAGAACCTTTGCGCATAGTTAAGAGATAGGATGGTAAATCACAAAGCGAAATTCATTTTGTGTCTCTTCTTATGCAAACAAATAAATGCTCATCCCATTGTTAATTGTTGATATGAAGGGAAGAAAATGACGTGGTCTGGAAATGCTCCAAATTAAATTGTTGGTTTGCATTTAAATGTATATGTTAGTGATCGGTAACATTTCCATCAAGAAAATAATTTTCATTTATTTTTATTAATGTTATAGCGATATATTGCTTTTGATGTTGGAGTATTGTGAAAAGGCGTTGGGTAAAAATTTTGGTACAAGCAACATTGGTATTTGGCTACTATAATTCAGAAGTAAGTGCATATTCATATCCTCATTTCCTTGCATTTTACTCAAGAAATTATTCAAGAAAGTGTGACTATAGATGAGAAATATCATTGCAATGTTTACCATTTAATAGAATATGAAACATCATTGTTCATTCATTTGATTGATATAGCAAGAAATAGAACAAGACTTGAAGCTAATAAAAATAGTCATTTCTTGTATGATTGTTTGGTGATAAGCAATATGGAAAATTGAACTCGGTGTCTTGATTGTTATTACATTGTTAGTTGGTTGTTCATGTTCAATATTGCACCGAGAATAAGATCCTTGGAGTCAATTCTAAAGAATGGATATCTCTGCATAATTTTGAGAGTAGAAACCATATTTCATTTCCATAGAAGATTTGTGATGGTGAGATGTGAGGGTTATAAGTCCCACATTTACAGATCATATTGGTATCAAAGTAGTTGAATCCATGACCTTGAATAAATTCCCAGTACTTTGAGGAAAACATAGCCCCAACATGGGTGAAGCACTAAAGAGAGACAGATTGGAGGACCTAAGGGCCATCAATCTACAAATTCAAGAGGAGAACTAGCACTTGAAGGAGAAGGTATAAATGTTTAACCAAAGGATAGAATAACTGGAAAAGGATCTTGAGACATTTTCAAAATTGTTTCATTTGCTAAAGGATCACTTTTTCAAACACCAAGACTCCCTCGCTATTGTTATGGAAGATTGGAACAAGAAAAAAATTAAGCTTGTCCATTAGAGAGAGAAGGTTATTCAATAGAATAATTGGCAAGATGAGAGGTTCACTTAGATGATGGCTCAATTGTACCAAGAATTGACAATGAAGGAGGAGGCATTTTCCATGCTACAAGTAGTTATCCAAGAGGCAAAGGAAGCAAAACAACCTTCCATTTCTATTGCAAAAGCCAACACCATGACCGAGACAAGCATGGTAATCTCACCTTCCATATTCCTTTCTTAAGAGCACTTGGGTGATTTTGAAAAGCATATTAGAGGCATCAATTCCAAGCTATTAAGACATATGGAATGTGATGGTCAAGGGGTGATAAAGAGAAATCAAGGAATTGTAAGTCCCATTGTAGCTAAATCGAAGGTCAAGCATGAAGGCCTAGTTTTCAGTGGCACATAGGAAAAGGCCAGGACCACCAATATCACTTTTGTGAAGGAAAATGATCTGAATTGGATCATCATACAATTTTTCATCTATCTTGGTACTTTCTAGGTGGAAAAAACGAAGGAATCACCTTGCAGGGCCATTTTAGTGGCAAGTTCCAGTTTGAAAAATTGGGTCGGGAACCTTCTGGGTCCATTTTGATGAATTAAACATAATTTTTGGGGGTTACAACATTTGAAACTTGTGCACACGCCCTAGAAATTTATCTACACATCGAGATCTTTCCAACAGTGCATAAATCACCTCAATCGGAGCTCGTATGCAAAAAGTATGCCTCTCACAAGTTGACCTACCTTGTTGACCACCATGGTACAAGTGGATTCCATGTCAACCCCCACTACTCACACATATGGGGCTAGCCACATGTGGAATTTCAAGGATATTATAGAAGGTCCAAACCTTATCACTAATTAAGGGTTGAGGAAGTCAAAACCCTAGCCTTATATGGATATCAGGCTATATTAAATATCGAGCCACTATGAGGACAAAGGGGTCCATTATTTAGTATTGTACTTCTTCCATAGTTGAGAAAAACATTTAGGAGTGGTATTTTGAGAGAATAATAGGAGAGGAGGAAGATTTTGTAGTAGCCTTTCAAGCCATAGTGTCATAGGAAACTCCATAGTGAGTTCCCATTCCTTTGTATTTTCATTTTGATAACTAAAACAAAGAGAGCAGAGAATAAGCCTCACCTTCGAGCTGGGTTTTCTCTCGTATCGGGTTTCCTAGGGTAAATCTTGTGTTTATTTGTGTGGATGGTGTTCTTTCATTTATCTGTTCTTTATTTTTGTATTTCATTTATTTTCTATAAAAAAAATAGAGCAATAAGCTAGAGATAAAAAAAATATGAGATCTAACGAAATAAACATGCATAATAAATATTTCAACATATCAAAAGATCTATTGTGACAAACTGTTCTAGTGGAATATACACAATAGTTAACAGATCAATAAAAGATGTTGTATATTTGGCATATTCATTGAAAGAAAGAGCATTAATGAATGAATATGGTAGCACACTACCACTCCATGCTTCTTATGGTGGATTGTAGAAAGGAAAATATGAGGAAAGTTCATAGACTTAGTTTGCACCAACACTTAGAAGAAGTAGAAATCCAATCAATTGGAACAAGAGGAAAAATAAAAAGAGGTATGCATCAAGAAAGACATCCCTCATTTGTTATTGTTGCAAGAAGAAAGACCATAGAGCTACCAACCATTGGTATTTCAAAGTATGTTCCTTCTATGGGAAGAAATGATATCTTAAGGCATCTTATTTAGAGAAGCAAGCCACATGCCACAAGACCTAATTATTTCAAAGGAAGAATGACAAGAAGACTTCTCCAATACAACATAAAACTCAAATGAATATGGGTAAATATAGAATTTCAAGCAGTCCATGCAACAACATGAACTTTTTTTAACATTGCAGTATAAATAGACATTGTGAAGCCAAGTGTTGTAGGCTTCATCTGGACTACATCCCAAGAACTGCACAACTAAGAGAAGAGCGTGGAGAGTGAAGAGTAAAGAAAATGAAGAGATCCCTACATTTCTAGTCCAAGGAGCATAAACTGGGATTTACAGTAGCACAAAATGTTAGCTTAATGAACGAAGTGGACAATAGGTTGATTCCAACATCACAGGTGACTTCGATCCAATTTTTTCCTTCAATATTGCATTGGAATTTCCCTTCTTGGAGATGTGTAGGATATTGGTTCATAGAGATCATTAACATTGAGAGTTCCTTTAAACTCCATGATAGTTGATGAAGCAAACAATTATTTTGTGTTCTTTTTTCCTTCTATGAATTTGTTGAATGTAATCATGTGAGTTGTGGGGAGCAATAGCTACAAACCAAATTGGAATCATAATTACTTTTCTTTGAATTATGGATTGCAATTCTACATTTTATTGCATCTACAACATTGTGGCAGTGGTTCCCCTTTAATTTTCTTTGGAGTACATTTGTATTAGGTAAGCCATTGGCTACAATAGCTTCTCCAAGATGTCTATTGTTCATTCTTTGTTCTCTCCAAATCTTGAGGCATTCCCCTCATTTACAAATCAATCATTGCTTAAACAAACCCTCAAAAAAGGTTCCTCCTCTTGATATCTTAATTAGTCGATGCATAGAAAAAATTTCAACACACCACACTTTCATGTCCAACTTGTGGATTATTTGAAGATAATTGCATTGAGGGGCTCTCTACATCCTAGTATGGGGGAGATGTTGTCATGTACATACATAACGTTACATTAAAAAAAAAAATTACAAGTCAGATCAAAGTGGACTCCATTACACACACACACATATCTATATATAATACATGATAGAGTATTTCTAGATGGAATTCAACATCTCATATTTTGGCATGTTCCTACTTGAGTTGTTCCTCTCAGCCAACAACTTCTTTGTCACAACATACCTTCTCTATACTATATCAATTATTGTGTATTGAGTTGTAGTAGTCTCACTCTTCTTCAAACGTTAGACGAGTGGAACTTAACCCTAATGTAGTAAGAACTCAATCCCCTTCATTCAGTCCATTCATCTAATCTGTGTCACTGCTCTTCCTCCTTAAGGAACCTACAACTCCAAATTCAGTGTCCTATCCTGGAAAACGCTTGCACTAGAATCTACCACTAGCATTAAACCTTGCCCCACGCATGAAGAACTATGTGAGGCCAAACTTATCCCTATAGGCCATCAATCTATGGATCACCTCTTTTGGTAAGAGGAAGACACATTTTAATTGAGGAAAAGTGATGGTCATCTAATCGAGTTGCAACAGATCTTTCTATCAGCATAGAACTAGGGCTACTCATCATAACCTCTCAACTTTTGCACACAACTTTGAGGTTTGTGTGATTCATATGGCACTCTCAGGAATCACTCCCACATCGAATATGTGGAATAACCTCCATTAAAATGTGGATCTCTTAAAAATTTTAACACAACAATTTCCTCATAAATGTTAAATATCGACAATGAGGAAATAGTTGTTTTTGAAGTTTCAAGCCATCCATGTTATAATGAAGGTTATTCCACATATTCCAGATGTTCAAGAATGCTTACTAAGAGTGTCATATAAATCACACAAGAACATCAAAGCTAGCATAAATTGGAAAACTAGGATCAATGGCCCCAAGCTTTATGCTAACAAAAAGATATGTGGGAGGATCGAGCACTTAATTTACTTGCTTCAATGCAAAATTGAATGTGCTCCTGATGACATTTTTTTACATTTTGTCTTTGGAATAATCATATATCATGATGGGAAGGCCACTTGGGAAAGGCTAATGATTCCAACTATATTGAAATTCTTATTGCGTCAATATAAATTATGACTTTGGTTCTTTCGGATGTAGCCGCGGAGCTGACATGCCTATAACTTCGTCCTTCTTTTCCTCTCACTTGACAGGTGTAAAGGATAGGTAGCTAGGAGATTCAATCATGGAGACTCATAAAGGATGGATGAACCAAACAAAAATTTAAAAGATGGACAGCTCTGCTTTTTCAAATTGAAGGTTATGATTCGCTAAGAACGTTTGTCAATTTGAAGAAAAAATTACACCATTTTTTCAAATCAAATTTATTTCTATGATTTATAAATTATTAATCGAAACAAAACAAAAAGGGTAATTAGAAATTTGGTTATAAATCAAAATAGGTATGAGTTTTTTTTATGGTGATAGATAATCTCTATAAGGCAATATAAATTTTGGTCAAAAATCAAAATACGTATGGTTTTTTTTTTCTTATGGTGTTAGACAAGGTCTACAATGCAAAAGTAGTGTTGGATGCATTATCTTTCTTTTTTAGAATTACACACTTAAGATCAAGGCAAGCCTAGGAATAGGAATAAATAATGATGTAGAGTGTATGTCTTTAACGCTGCTTTTCAAAATAATTATGTAGAGTGTTAAATATATTAATCTAGCGTGCACATATGCATTAGATATAATACAACTCCGTGCATAACTAATATTTCTTTGATGTTATATATGCACTTCATACTAATTTCAAATATAATTTTTTGGTGAAATACGAAGGTGCATTTTTTAAGTTCTAAGTCACATACATAAATTATATAATTAAGAGGGTGTTAATGATGAAAATTTAATTTCTTAGAATAAGAGGAGCCTTAGTGATAAAAAAATAATTTCTTAGAACAAGGATAATAAATTGCAAAATAGTTTAGGAAGTTGTTTTTATGTAATTATATTAATTAGATGCATCGATTTCAGTGCACATGTCAAATTCTAATCCCTAGGTAGATATTTGATTGACTAAAGTAGGATGACATATCATGTAGGTTAGTATAGGTTGAAGTAGATGCATTAATTCCAGTGTAATTAGATTAATAGAATACATTGATTTCATCATATGTCAATTTTGTATTGACATTAATTGTGTATTGTGGTATTTATATGAACTACATGCATTTCTTTTAGTGTTTCAATATTAGATTTGGTGCTTACTACATTCATTTCAATGTTTTATTTCTTTCATATAGGACTACAATTATAATCGTGTTACAATAATTTAAGTTACCATGTCCCCTCATAATTACCAAATGGATGATGTGCATGTTGAGGATGTAAGAAGACAAACACGTGAATATGTTAGGAAACAACAGAGAGAGAACTTAGAACAAATGAGTGATGAACAAAAGGAAGATCGAAGAAAGCATAAAAGTAAAGAGCAAAGACCAGAAAGTTGTTTTCATGTAATTCTATTAACTAGATGCATAGATTTCAGTGTACATGTCAATTTATAATCTTTGTGTAGAGTTTTGATTTATTAAAGTAGGGTGACATATCATGTAGGTTAATATAGGTTAAAGTAGATGAATTAATTTTAATGTAATTAGATTAATGAGATGCATTGATTTCAGTGTATGTCAATTTTAGATGGACTATAATTGTATATTGTGGTATTTATATGAACTACATGCATTGTGTTTAGTGTTTCAACATTTGATTTTCTTTGTGTTGCATTGATTTCAATATTTCATTTCTTTCATACAAGGCTACAATTACAATTGTGTTATGGTAATTTAAGTTACCATGTTCTCTCATAGTTACCAAATGGATGATGTGCATGTTGAGGATATAAGAAGACAAACACATGAACATGTTATGGAAGAAAGAGAGAAGTTAGAACAACTAAGTGATAAACAAAAGGAAGATCGGAGAAAACAGAAAGTGAAGAACAAAGAACATATGTTTATAGGTATTTTTGAGTGGAAGGACATGTTTTAGTAATATTTGATCATTATGTGGGAGTTCCATGGGATGAATAATTCTTTCAAACAATTCTTATAACACCTATTGAAAAAGGTAATAACCTTTGAAACTTGCTTGGGGCTTAACAATCCAGAAGTTACAAGGATTGACATTAGAGAAAGCTACTATTAATATTGAGAAGCAAGAGAGAAAATGTATGACATTTACTACAATATCTTGAGTTAAATATTTGAATGGTCTATGATTTCAACCTCCATTTTCATATGATTGATATGAAAAGATGGAAAAACTAGCAGGTGTGACTATAAGAAAAGAAGAAGAAGATAGATTGAGATGGATCACAATTTAAACTATTTGTAATTGATTACATTCTTATTAGTCCCTACCAAGGGAATATAGCAATAAGTTTTCTATTGATTTGACATTAATTTGCCTTGTATTTTAAATTTATATGTGTAGTGTAATGTTTAACTTAATAAAACAAATATATATTTTTTGATATAATAAAAATATTTATTTTTCTCATTTCTCATTGGTTCATATATTCCAAGTCTTATTGTTGCCTTCACGTATTTCAATATTTGAAATTAATTACGTAATCAATAAACTTGGTTATAAGTACCTAGTACCTTTTATATAAAAAAATTAAGAAAAAATGTAAAAATGTCATGTGTTCTCTCATATTACTATCCATTTATTTCATTATTATTGCATTTCAATAAATTTTGTTATAAGTACCTAGTACCTTTTACATAAAAAAAAATTAAGAAAAAAATGTAACAATGCCATGTGTTCTCTCATTATTACTATCCATTTATTTCATTATTATTGCATTTATGCTTTTCCCTTATCATTAATACAAAGTGTACTCCTACTAGATTAATACAAAATGATATGCATATAATTATGTATGATGACATATGTGTAATTTCTTTTTAATAGTAATTTTGAATTTCTTTTTAAATGAAAATAAATTAGTAAAAATATAGTTAAAGATGAAAAAAAAATGATATAGACAACTTATATATATCTTTCCCTTTTAATAATGATTTTGAATTTTTCTTTAATAAAGACAAATAATAATTATAGCAAATTGACAATGGCTTTATAGTAAATTGACAATTGTTGGAACACTCTAACTAGTTCAATGATCCCATCTAGGTACACTCTATTTCCAAATTTACTTGGCAGAAACTAAGCTGCCATGCAGCCCTTGTTATTCACATTTTTCATCATTCAACATTGTTACTTTATTTATATTCAATTTATTCCTCATGTAACTCTTTAAGTATACTTTTGAATCATACTCTCTATGTTCTCAACAAAATGAGAAAACTGATTAAATTTAAAATGATCAAATTCATTTTAAACATATACATTAACATAAAATGAGGAAACCGATTAAATTTAAAATGATCAGATTGATTTTAAACATATACATAAACATAATTTTGATCATCTACAAATTGTGTCACTGTACTAAAAATGAGGAGGATAGATTGACATTGATCATTCTCGATAATACTCTTTATACTTTCAACCAATTAAGAAAAGTGAGTAAATTTCAAATGATCAGATTAATCTTAGACATGTACATATACATAATTTTGATTATCTACAAGTCAAATCCCGCTAGAACAATTGGTTTCGAAGGGCCTTGTTCTACTAGGCAACCCAAGTTTGAAACTCCATGGTAGGCGGGAGGAGACACCTAACATCCAACGATGTTAAGGGTTGGTGTGGCACAAGCCAGGTGCAATCCCCAGGTGATTTTGATGGCTTAGATTTCCTTGGGTCACAATGTCTTAGACCACAAAATAGTCCTGCAAGTCACGGACACGCTAGCAAACAAAAAAAAATGTTGATCGTCTACAAATTTTGTGTGACCACCCACGAATGAAACCAGCCTAGATCCAACTTAACCCTAGATCTATCAAACACTAAAATGGATCAAATCTCTTGAGGTGCAAACATTTCCTCTTGTTTTCCACTCTAAAAGAAGTTTGCACCTCAAGAGATTTGATCACTCTCAGAGCTTGATAGATTTGGGGTTAAAATGGATCTAAATTTATTTATTTATTTTAACATATTGATCATTAAAATATTAGGCTATCACTAAGTTTGGGTAGACATTGATTAATAGCTAATTATTTTTAACTTTATAGAGAATTCAATAAGCACATAGGTTAAAGATTAATTAAAACGCTATTTTCTTGTGATAAATTTTGATCTAATTTTAACAAAAATTCTAAATTTTTTCATAATTATACTTAGATTTGATCTTTACATAATTCCACTAAATCCTAAACAATTCTGAAAATATCCAAATTACTCAAAATTAAAATAAACAAAAACACCAAATCAATCATAATAATAAAACTTTGTTTTACAAAATTATATATAAATATATTTGAACAAAGAGATATTTGATTAAAAGCCATTTATATTTATTATAATATACAAATGGTTTTTAAAACAATAATGTACCCACATTGTGGTGACAACAATTTGTTTGTACCATGAAAACAATGACAAATAACAACAAGATCATTTGTTGTTAGTTAGGGTTAAAATCACTTCGATTAACCTTTTTAGAGGGCACGAGTGTGACCTCGTGGTAACCATGAGAACGACACCATTCCTCCCGAGTGGCCAATTTTGAAAATGGTACATGTTTTGAGGTTGGGTGTGTACCAATAAGGCTTATATATATATATATATATATATATATATATATATATATATATATATATATATATATATTAACATTTAAATCTAAGAAGTTTGAGTGGGTCTAATGGTTAAGAACATGTGTTTCCTCTTAAGAGGTCACAGGTTCAAATTCAGAGGGGGGTAGAGTATGTATACCTTCGTAGACTTTATCAGTCAAATCGCTGGGTGGAGGGGGGTCCCTTGTCCCACAAACAAGGGGGTCTCATACACCAATTTGTTGTGCTGGCTTGGCTGTGACCTTAAAAATAGATTATTATTATTATTATTATTATTATTATTATTCTCGTACAATTAAAGGATTTTATTTGAATTTGTCTTGTTTATAGAGGTTGTATGTTACATCGAGAATATAATTTAAAAAGATTTAATAAATTTAGTAGTAGGCTAAACGTTATATGAAATAAGGATTTTTTTCAGAGACATTTATCTGAAATCTGGTAAAAAATTGTTAGATTTGTAGATTTGAGTGATTATTTATGTATAACCTTAGTGCCCCACATTCGTGTAAATTTATATCACCAGATTTCGGCGAAAAAAATCCATTTCGTAGAACAGCTAGGCAACACCATAAATTTGTTTTGTATATAAAGGTTGTATGTAACATGGAAAGTAAAATCTTTAAAAATCTTTAATAAAAAGTATTGACAATTATTAATACTCACTTAAAAATATTTAATAATAAATGATTATTAATAAAAATATTTGCAACTACTAGTACTTGATCTATAAATTGCTATGAATATTTTATTGGAATAGTTTGTCACAACAGATTTAATAAAACACTGAAATCTTTACTATTAAAGTTATTTTTCCTTTAGATCTTCAAAATATTTAGTCATTGGTTTTCTAAGTATGCATGAAATAGATAAAATGCAAAAAATAGAGAACAATAAAATACAATCACATCATCCAAAAATAAACACAAGATATGACTCGGGAAACCCAATACAAGAGAAAACTCAGCTAGAAGGTGAGGTTGCAATGCTCTCTTTTCTTTGGTATATAAATTATGCAAGTACAAAGAAAGACGCACTCTCTGTGGAGTTTCCTTTGATCTGTGGTCTATATGGATGCTACAAAATCTCTCCTCTATTATGCTCACAGAATACCACTCTTAGATGTTTTGGTTAGCTATGGAACAAGATACAATGCAAAATAATGGAACCCCTTCTTCTCCTAGTGGTCTGGTATTTAACATAGCACAATAGCCATATAGGGGTAAGTTTTTTACTTCCTCAAACCTCAATTGTGGTAGGGTTTTGGACCTTCTAAAATATTCTTGAAATTCCTCATGTGGCTAGAACCATATCCATGAGTAATGGGGTTATGTTTTCTCTAATACTACGCCCCACTCCCACCCCTACCCCTCCATATGTTTTCTCTACTATTACCTCCCATCCTCATATTATGTTTTCTCTAACATTGAGCCCACCCCCACCCCATATGAGGGTGAAAAAATATTATGTTTTCTCTAACATTACCCCACCTTCATATGAGAGTGGGGGTGGGTATGGAGGTAATGTTAGACAAAACATAAGGTGGAGGTGAGGTAATATGCTTTATGTAATATTACCCCCCAAATATTTTCCTCTCATTTCCTTTCTTCTTCTTCTCCTTCTCTATTCCTCTTTGTGAACAACCATTCAATGAGGGTCTCCTTATACTCTCTACTCTAGCATCACCAGAAGCTGCACCACGGACAGAAACAAGGTTGAGGCGGCATCCTTTTGTACCATGGTGGTAAACGTGATAGGTCAACTTGCGGGAGACATAACTTTCGCATATGAACTCTAGTTGATGTGATTTTTGCACCGTTGGAAAGATCATGATGTGTAGAATATCGTCACGGGGCGATACCTGTGCTAGGAAAGTTTTAACCCCCAAAAATGTCATTTGATGCCTCAAAATGGCCCTAGAAGGTTGTGGACCCCAATTTTCCAAACCGAGACCTGCAACTAAAACGGTCCTACAAGTTGATTCCTCCAATTTTTTCCACTCTGAAAGGATTGAGACAGATGACAAACAATATAATGATCCAATCTGGATCAATACTAATGACTATTCCATGTATATAAAAATAATGTTATGAATTATCGTAAAGATCATCATTCTTTCATTGTTATTAATAAATAAAAAAATAACATACTTGTATATTATTTGATAATAGTTAAAAGTGTTTATTATATCCATTGGCCTTTCCAACACCTTGAGGTAAATCGGTTGGGGGTTCCACCTTTTTGACATTTCATGTTTTCCATAATGTGGATATCATTAGCGAGGCTTGTAGGCCTTTCTAACACCTTCAGGTAGATTGGTTGGAGGTTCGATCCTTTTAATACCTTCAGATAGATCAATTTGGGGATGTGCCTTTTTGACACATTGTCATTATAATAAAAAAAAATGATGACACACTTATGTAGATTTCATAATAACTAAAAGTGCTTATTACATCCACTAGCCTTTCAAACACCTCGAGGTAAATCGATTAGGGGTTCCACCTTTTTGACACTTCATGTTTTCCATAAGGTGGATACCATTAATGAGGCCCATAAGCCTTTCTAACACCTCGAGGTAGATTGGTTGGAGGTTTAACCTTTTAAATACCTTGAGATAGATTGACTTGGGGATGGACCTTTTTAACAGTCCACATTCTCCTTAAGGTGAATCCCATTTGAAAAGGCCTTTAAGACTTTTTGGAGGTCCAAGGTTCTTATTAACACCATGAAGTAGAGGTTTATGAGTTGTGATGTGGTCTAATAGTGGATATTATGATCCTTTTGAGTCACTCCATGATCTCTTGAAGGTGGATGCCATTAACAAGGTCCATGGCCCTTTTCTACTCCTTGATATAGATTTATTAAGAATTAGATATGTTATATATAATTATATAACATATGTTATATAATTATATATAACATATATAATTATGCAATTATATAACATATGCACTGCATATGTTATATATAATTAAATAACATATGCACATAGCATATGTTATATAACATATGCACTGCATGTGTTATATATTATATAATATATGCTCTTTAGGGAGAACCACAAGATTGAGTTTTTTTAATATTACACATTCTCCTTAACATGGATACCATGAAGAGAATTTTTAAAGTTCTTTTAGGAAGAGCCATTAGATTGAGCTTTTCTAATACTACCCCTTCTCCTTAACGTGGATATCCTTAACAGGGTCTATGAACATTTTTAGCACTTAGAAGCATATCAACTACGATTTAAGCTTTTTAAATGTTCCACATTCCCTTTAGTATAGATATCAATAATGGAGTTCATGGATCTTTTAACACTCCATATTTTCTTTAAAATTGATACTATTATGATTATTATTATTATTATTTGGTTAAATCAATAACGGGCGGGGCTTGTACTCGTGTGACATGGCGTCGATTTCGACCACTACTTAGTCGGGTCTATACTCGCTTGACACTCGCTTGACACTAGGTCCATTTCGACTACTATTACTATAACCTGCCACCATACTAACAAAAACCCACACATAGTACACAAGGTAAGTCTAAGTTTATAAGTGATGACATCACATAATACAATTATTAAGTTGATAGTGATTTTCAATATTTTTAAAATAAATTAATTGAAAAATGTGCATTACAATTTGCATTTTCCTTAGGTGGATATCATTGATTAGAAACTTCCAACAATTTTAACACTTTATAAACAAGCATATGGGCTTTTTTTACTTTTTGAAGTAGATTCAGTAATAAAAGCTATAGTGAAAAACTATCAACCTTTTTAACAATTTAAGTAGAAATTAATGGAACTTTTTAACACCTTAAAATAGATTGCTCAATGAAAACTAAAATATTACATCAACAATAAATTGATAAAACTTCGTGGATTGGGTTGTTTTCTGGCCATAAATGGATAGGACTTTGAGCCAGTCGTTGTGATCCAACACTGTTTGGGCGAAAAAAACAAACGGGTTGGAAAGTTAAAAAATCAAAACCCACCACCTTTTTGGGAGACAAGTGCTGATAAAACACACCGTTCATGTGGATTTCAATCTCCGTTCAAAGTCCTTTCAGGCGGCCCACGTCAACTGCAGGAACAATTACTTTTAACGACAAAACATAGATGGTGTCGCTCTGGTCATTCAATTCAAAGTCATATCTACGATTCAGTGCCAAAACAAAATTGACCTACAGTGCTTGAGCAGTGGAAATGGGCGTTCTGTGTTCCATCTTTTCTACAATTTTTGTGTATCCAGTGAGCTGTTGTGGCTCTTTTCCTCTCTAGAGGTGCATTCCGCATAGCTGGTGAAGATGTCGGTCTCCCATACAGGTATTTTATATTGTGAAATGGATTTTATAAAGTAAATGCATAAAAATATGAATCAATCTACGCAAAATTTGCTTCAGTGAGTCCTAAATTTTGTTTTCTGCAAAAAATTGATTCAGTGAATCCTAAATTTCGCTTTATCTTCAACCTAATGCCATACCCATCTCTGGATATATATCCCCAGTTAACCTAACAGCATGCCCATATTTCTATATTCATCCTTGGCACAGTCTAATTGATTTCTTAATCATAGTTTAATATTCATCAATCTGTGAAATATATTTATCAGGTTTCTGGCAGTATACCCATCTATAAATATCCACACTTAGTATCATATCATACCCAACTATGAATTTCCATGCCGGTCTGTAAAATATTCCCATCTCTGAATATAAGCATATACGGGTATCACATCATACCCAACTATGAATATCCATCCCGGTCTGTATAATATGCCCATCTCTGAATATAGGCATATGCCCATCTGTAATTATCCATTCTTACTCTAATATCAGGGTTGGATACCTATGTATGAATATCTATCCTCGGCCCAATATCATTCCCATCTGTGAATATCCATCCTTGGCCTAATACCATAGCCATCTGTGAATATCTATCCATGGCCTAATACCATAGCCATCTGTGAATATCTATCCATGGCCTAATACCCAACCCATCTGTTGTTAATTTTCATAATAGCAGGGGTGGATGCCGCATGTGGGTTTCCTAAGCAGGGTTTCATGTGCAATAAACTTCTGAGGTTTTCTGCACTATACCCATCTGTGAGTATTTGTGCTTTGCATAAAGCCTTGTTACCTGTGATTCTGCATTTGCATTGTTCTTCTGGCTGAAGTCACTATTTGTGAAGGCGGTGTGATGAAGTATGAAGTTTAGGGTGGAATGTTGCAGACATGGATTTTAGTTTCTTTCATACTTTCAACTGGAAACCATTTTTCTTGCAGTTCTCTCTGTGTGTACGAGTCCTTTTATTGATGCCCCATTTGGCCTCTGGTTTATGCTTTGATTTTGTAAATGTCATAAGGTCCAGACTTAGGTATTTTACTATTATTTTACAGTCATTTCTATTCCTCGTGTCAGGAATGAAGAGGGTATGGTGGCAAGGATGAATTTGTTGATAGGCTCGATGACTCTTTAGTGTTGTCACATGAATGCAATCAAGCACTCTCTGAGCCACTACAAGGGAAGAGTATTAAAGATTCCTTGTTTTGAACAGGGAAAGAGTATTAAAGATTTTTTGTTTTGAACCGGGAAGAAGCTCAGGGATGAAATATAATTCCATGTTTATTAGGCATCCATTTCTAAGGTTTAGTGAAATAATTTTAACAGTTAGGGAGGTCTAGCAACAGAATTTTAGCAGTTACAGAGATGTAGAAAACTGGTCAATCTCAGTTTCTTATAGCCACATATACTTGGAATTATTTCACATTAGACATGTTAATTTGTTTGCAATTTTGCTTATTTTACAGTAGGAAATCAATATAATTATATTATTTAAAAATTTTAAGTATAAATGGGTTTTTAAGTTCTGAAAATTTGTTTCCAATACTCATTTGATTTTGGGAGTAATCCATACCGATTTTCATGTTATTTTGGGAGTAATCCATACTGATTTTCAGTATAAGTTTCTTTTTGTTTATTTTTATTTTTGTGAATATCATAATAAAAGTCTATTCAATTAGCATTTCGTAGTGCTACCTGGTCCAATATTTATTAGATTGGAATGGCTTTAGTTGATGTACCAGTCTGGCAGAGAATGGTCATCGGTAAGTCTAAAATATTTTTTTTATCCTTTTTAGTTGGTTCTTATTTTTACTTTTCTCTATCCAGCTAGTGCCATCAAGGATATTTGATTGGGCAGTCTTATTTTTTTTTTGTTTTGTTGGTTTTCATTATGTTACTTTGTCATCTTTTGTTGTGAAGTTAATATTTACTTGTTACTTTTAGTGCAGACTACTCAATGCAATTACAACAGCTAAAATACTTAATCTAGCCACAAAATTAGAACAGCATTCTGCCCAGTTTGAAGTACTACCTACCAGCAGTCTACACAATGCGTGATTCAGAGTATACAACAATGAAACTTGAAACATGCATCTGGCTTTTGAACCACTTTGTCATTAAACCATATGTTCATGTCCATACCTCTTAACAACCTAATTCCCCTTCACTATTATGAGCACAACCAATATCTTTAAAAATAAATCATGACATAGGGTGATAACTGCCCCACACTAAATCCAAATTTTCTCATTACATTTTTCTTACTAACTTCATCAACCAATGTCTTTAAGGATAAATCATGACATAGGGTGATAAATGCCCCCACACTAAATCCAAATCTCCTCATTACATTCTTTTTACCAACTTCATCAATCAATGTCTTTAAAAACCATGACATAGGGTGATAACTGCCCCCACACTAAATCCAAATCTCCTCATTACATTCTTCTTACCAACTTTATCAACCAATGTCTTTAAAAATAAACCATGACATAGGTATCTCCTCATTACATTCTTCTTACCAACTTCATCAACCAATGTCTTTAAAAATAAACCATGACATAGGGTGATAATTGCTGATAATTGCTCACACACACTAGATCCAAATCTCCTCACATTTTTCTTACCAACTCCATCAGTTACACTGGTAGCTCGTCCCCTTTCACTACTCTATTAGGAGAGCACAGAGAAAGACACATAGCAATATGCCAGCCCAAGAATAGTTGATCAGCTTCCCTCCAACGCATTCTCCAGATGGTATTCTTGGACTTTCCTGGGAATTCTACAGATTGATATTATGCCTAATACTTTAATACTACGTCATAATAATTCTTTCCTCGGAAATTGTTTTCTCTCGAGACTAGCGTATTTTTAGCTTATTGGAACATTAAGAAAAACGATTAAAAACTTGATAATTCATAAAAAGTGTAATCATTAAAAAAAACTTGATAATCCATAGAAAGAGTAATGATTTAAAACTACTTAATAATCCATAGAAAATAGAAAATTCCTTACCTTTTGCCTTTGGGTTTTGTAAGAGGTTTTTTCTTTTTCATTTCATAGAGATTGGAATGATAATCCATAGAAATGATTAAAAACTTGATATTCCATATAATATTCTTACCGTTTGCTTTTTGGTTTTGTAAGTGGTTTTCTGTTTTTAGGATTGGGAATACCGTTTGCTTTTTGGTTTTGTAAGTGGTTTTCTGTTTTTAGGATTGGGAATAGTAATATGAAAAAAAAACTAATATAAAAATGTGACTGTACTCAAGCAACTTATAAATATAAATAAACAAACATATAAATATAAATAAACAATTGCAAGTAAAGCTTAGTATTACATTAAAAAATATTAATGCTAAAATGTGTAAGGATTTTATCACATCATTTTTGGAAAGGGGTTGTTTAAATATTTTATGAAATGGTTTTTTCATTGGAATACATAAATCTGTACGAAATTACTATTTTTTGTTGTTTAAATTCAGTTTTGAATGTAGAAATGGATTTAGCATGCTGAAAAACCTCTGAAGCACTTGGATTATACAAAAATAATCGCTTGGATTTGCAGATCTAACAATTTTCTGTGGGATTTCCAGCAAATGTCCCCGGGAAGCCTCTACAACCTTTTGGAAAACCCATTTAAACCCCTTTCTCTTTTATTTTTTATTTTTGAAGTTTTGCGAAGGATTTTTTCATTTACTTTAAAGGATTATTTCTTTTAAGCCAGGACTTAGTAGGAAAAATGCCAGCCTGTAGCTGGTTAGTCCTGTTTTGTTATCAGTGTTAGCCTGTAGCTGAAAGTAACTGTAACTGGTTTAGTTTAATCTTATGTTATATGTTTAGTCTCTTGAAAGAAACAGTAAAACTGGGTTTGGATAGGGCTGGTCTGGTTTCCTTTTTGGCAGACCAGTACTCCAACAGTATAGCCTTTAGTCAAGGATAAGATAGTTTGGTGTTTTAGCTGTTCTGGTTTCCCCTTGGCAGAACAACAACACCTCTTTTTTTTTTTTTTTGGTACATTATACATAAAAGTAATATAGCTTTCTCACTGATTTACAAAAAAAAAAAAGTATTATTTCTTTTATAGAGAGGGGGAGTGTTCATGTGGATTGATTTAGTTTTCTCACTGATTTACAAAAAAAAAGTATTATTTCTTTTATAGAGAGGGGGAGTGTTCATGTGGATTGATTTTCTCATTCAAGTTTGATTTGATTTATTGGAATGAGAGTTATTTTTTATTTTCAAATTTTATTATTATTATTATTATTTTTATATTTTCAAACATCCAAGTTTGATTTGATTTATTGGAATGAGAGTTATTTTTTATTTTCAAAATTTGTTTATTCATTTTTTTTTCTCAGATATCAAAATTATTTATTGAAATAAATTTTCATTTTTAATTTTCAATTTTGTTTATTAATTTTCAGTGTTTAATTCTAAAATTTAGTTTTAAATTATAGGTTTAGAATTTTATTTACTAGATTTGTAATCAATATGAATTTAAGTTATCATAATTTTTCTTTATTAGTAATATAAATGGCTATTTGGTAGATTGAGAAAAACTTTTGGTAAGTAAACTTTGATGTGGGTCCAGATCACTTAATAACAACAATGATGGTCAAAATTGATAGAGAAAACTTTAATTAAAAGCACATAAATCAACACAAACTTAGATTTTAATTGGTAATTGATTGAGGTCAACTTTGATATAGGATTTAATGATTGACTTAAGTAAAGATTAAGTTCAAGTTTGATATATTGGTCGGCACAAGCTAATTTTTCCCTTCTATGACAGTTAGTTTTTCCCTCTTATGACACCTTAGTTGCAACGGAAATTTGGAAAATTAGCACTCTATTGATTAGAGGATTTATTATAGTTATATGCACAATTTATTAGAATATGGTGTAAAAAGATGAAATATAGGAAATCAAATCTCTTTCATAATATACAACTTTTAGTTATGGAAAATTTGTATAACTCATAAAAATTATCTTGTAAGTAACATTGATATTGCTACTTTTTCTCTAATGAGCATTAAAACCATGTTTGAGAGTCCTAACATAATCAATCAATATTTTTAATTTTTTTAATATGTAGGTCTTTGTCTATACTTTGCACCATGCAATTTTTTTCCAAATGAGCTAAAGAATAAAAGGGTATGCCATAAATAAAAGAATTATGTATTTTGGAATTATGATGTATAAATAAATAAAAATCAATAAAAAATTGAAAGTAGTATGTTTTTCCTTTAAAAAACATATATTTAAAATTTGCATACAAATCTCTATAAATGTGTACAGTTTCATCAATAATGATTATGTGGATCATATTTAAAAGCATGGTCGAAAACAGAGATAAGAACCGGGAGCTGGGAAAATGGATGTGTTTTTTCTTATACAACAAAAACCACCAAGTTTGTCATTTCGAAGTTAAAACTAAAACAACCAACTCATTCAACATGCAGATGAAAAGAGACAATATCGTCAATGTTTTTTGAACTTACAAGAATGTGCATGTGTTCTTATTACATATATTCATAACTTTGCAAAATTTCCATGACCTTTAGCATCAGGACTTGTTTTAGAACTTATGTTTCATAATGAAAGATTTAACATTAGAACCTATTTTCTTCTTTTGGGCATAGTCTTAGTAGGCCTATCCTCTTTGTGCAAAATTGTGTAATGGTGCTCGAAATACTACTTGGGGATCAAAGAACATGTAGAGAGAGCATGTGTCATGGTTGGAGGTCTTATTTATAGTGCTTGAGGCCTAGAAGGTTTTTTTTCCTATGTAAGGCCTTTTTCTTCATTTCAAACATAATATAGCCCCCTAGACCCATTACTAATTCCTAAATCAAATTAATGGAAACCATATCCCACTTAGAGGACTCATGTGTTGGTATGAGGACTTGTTCAAGGCTCTTAAGACTGAGAATATTTAACAATATCTTGAGGCATTTGTTTTCCTTCAGTGACCATGTCCAAGGCCCTGTGACCCATCCTTAATGTGCAAAAGATCATGATGGAGTCCATATCCAACTTTGATGTCAAACATCCCCTAGAGAGAGTTTGTGTTGTGGTTACAGGTGTTGTTCATGGTGATTGAGCCCGACAAGTAAAATCTAGGGCCTAAGGCCCGAATGTTTTCATCCCCTAACCATGGCACTAGAACTCTAGAAGAACTTCATTTAGGGTGTAAACCCCTTATTCCCCCATGACCATGTTTATACCTCAAAGATCATTTTGAGTGTACAAAACCTACTCATGGCTTTTGTATCCTACTTGAACGCTAAAGAACCTTGATAATTGCTTGGAGAATGATTCATATTGTAGGCCTATTATCACATGATTTGTACTTGTGCAAATCTCTCCACAAGATCTCAATCTTATGTAACAATTGGAAGTTTCTACCACTATCACCTAAGTAGATACTCCCCTCATTTTAGTGATGGAAGAGGATGCAACATATGAGGCTTCCCTGGTGACCTCAAAGGATCAAATAAAAAGATTAGTCGAGCCTACAACTCCCTATATTGGTCACCTAAATGTTAAGTCTAGGTCTAGGAAAGGTAAGGAAGGTAACAAGGTAATTGGTTCACTCGTATGAAACAATAAACAATCCAAAGCATAATATAGAAAATTACCAAGTTATATAACTCATTAATGACCTCTTATACACTGGATAAGAAAATAAGCAATTTTTTGTTGCAAATTACAGTAGTAAGACAATGTATAACAACGATTAATATTTTGCAACAACAATCGGAAAAAGTACCCATAATTATAGAAATTTAGCATACAAATTAAGCCTTCAACTTTGCAACAACATCCAATTGCTAGATCAGAATTCTGAGTATCTTTAACCACTATTCCAAGTAAGTATGCAACAATTAAAGTAAACCCTAGAGGTTGTAGAAAAATTTAATAACAACGGCAATAAATATCATTTGTTTGCTAGGGTTAGAGTCAGTAGGGTTAGTCAAATCGCTTTAGGAGAAAGAATATTAATTCTAAGAATTTTTTCACCACAAGCAGAGCTCTAGCGTCATTGTCTCTTCTAGGGAAAATGGAGTCAAGCATGAAACACTTGAAGAGACACTTAGATAATCAAGAAGAATGAGGTTCAAATCCTAAGGTGCAAATCCTCTTGGGCCTTAGGAGTCAAACCCTCAAGAAAATGATTTCTAAGGTGCAAATCCTCTTGGACCCTAGATGTCATTTTCCCTCTTCTAGATGACATAGGTCAAGGATCAAGTGACTAAGATCAAAACCTTAAGTTGTAAAGCCTCTTGGGCCTTAAGCCTTTGAATCTTAGCAAGAGACTAGGTCTCTTAATGCCTTCACCATTCTTGGATAAAAAAAAATATTAAAGGAGAGAAAGACATATGTCTCCTTCCTATGGTTTTACTAGGACAAAGTAACATGCAACAAGATAGAAATTAACAATTATACCATGAGAAAACGCATAAACTTAAAGCAAATCACTCACTTATCGAAGTCACTATGTCAAGAGAAACCCTAGTTCCAATGAGATATCATCCAAGAAATGAAATCACTCACAAAAAGATCCTCGTCTAATATTAGGGCACTAGATCCAAGAGATAAAGAGAGAGAGAAGAGAGAACTTTTCTAGAGTTCTCCACCCACAAATGTGAGGGGAAGTGATGATGAAAATTAAATGGAGTGCTAGCCTTATTTATAAGGAAACCTTGATGTTGAATTTGTCCACAAAAAACAATAAGCATGTTACAAGTAGGTCTGGCCCTTCAAGTTAGCCTCTACAAATATCAAAATCATGGAAATAATATAGTAATGGTCACATGTGTGGTGAATTCATGTTAGGATATGATCCTAACCCCTCTCCATGGGTCATTAGTTAGTAAAATATGTTTTATATTTAATAAAGGCCAACATTAGTTAATAAGGACCAATAAATAAAGAAGAATAAGTCAATGTAAGAATACCTAATAGAATCTTTCGCTTCTAGAAAGATCTTCCTCTAGAAGTTTCCTTAAAAGGTAGAATTAGTATAAATAAGAGTATGAGGCATTGAATATTTTGTCTTAGAGATTATTGTAATAGAGCTCTGCTCTGCTGGAGGTTTCCCCCTCGAAGAGGCAAGTGAACATTGTTATCATAATAAAGTTGTTCTTCCTGGTGATTATTCTGGTGTTATTCTAGAGTTCTTCTGATATTTTTCTGGATATATCATTATTATTTTGTCATTGCTTGCTAGATATTTTTTGTCCTGCATAATATATTGTATCAGGAATATTTCAAGTGGTATCATAGCTCTTTTCAAACCAAGACTTCTGGGCTAATTTTTTTTCAGGGTAGAGACGTATTGCGGCGCCTTTAAGCTACAGAGATTTGTCGTTACATGCATAAACCCATGATCGGGGAGTCATACATGGAGGAAATACAAGTGGTTCTTGAGTGCACATATGTTGGTCACCCTTGTAACTCCTATTGGTACCCCTTTGAGTGGTAGCGCATCAAAAAACACCTGTATACGGATTTTCCTAAGCATCTTGAATCCCTCTGTATATAAATCGTTTGGTCGTCTGACTATTATAGTGTCACCGAGAACAACACTCGGGAAGTGACTCTCTAGTACCTGGGTAGTCAGGTAGTACAGCTAAGGGTACGGTCTAGTCTCCTTAGTTGGTGCCCTGAGATATTGGGTCAAGTACAACTGTTGGACCCCGTACATATATAAGAGAGCTATAGAACAAGGCAAACCCTTGATTGTAGATTACCTGCAAACCCTAACCCTTGGGAACAAAACATAAAAAGAAAAGACAAGATCTATTGCAGTGCAACCTTGTCGTCTTCATTGGGGTTGTGAAATTACTTCTTTTGTCCTGTTTAGAATTTAGGCATTTCGCCTCTGCAGTATTATTCAGTTCAGAGTATAATTCTACAGGAGTTTGGGCCTGTCAACACCCTTATTTGTGTCATATCCCATTGCATTCCTCTCTTCATTCTGATCACAGTCGTACCCTTCAATTTTAAGCCTTTTTTTTCTTGCAGACCCAACCCTCTCTTGGACGCATTTCTTGAGACCTATCCCATTGGATTCCTCTCTTTGTCCTGATCAACCAGATACCTATCATTTTTAAGCCCATTTTTTCCATCTTGACACCCCAGCTTCTACCTAAGCCTTTACCATGCCTACAACTCGCTCTCAATCCCAAGAAACCTTGGAGGATAGAGTGTCCCACATGGAACAACACATTGACAACAACATAGTTTCCCTCTGTAATGAATTCACCACAGCCCTTAACCATCCATCTATTGGGTATGTATTATATTCTTTGCATGAGTAATAGTGTCCATATTTTGGGGTCCATATTTTTCGGAACTGCATTTTTCGGGACCGTGTTATATTTAGGTGGTTTTTCGGCACATGGTTTCTTTGCCGATGGTTTTCTATTTTCGATTAAGGAATTAAGGTTTTGGACTAATCTAGGTCATTGGGTTAGGGTTTTGGATGCCGATGGCTCCTATATGTATTTTGTATTGTAAACATTGTAACACAATGAATGAATATAGAATATGTTGGTTTTCCCGGTTTGGGTTTCCAGGGGAAAAATCTGTGTGTAATGTTTGTATTTGCCATTGTATCTTTTATGAATATTTGTTTTCAGTAGATATTGTACAAGGTTATAATTTACACCATCAATACAACAAATTGGTGCAACTCTTCAGGAGTAAGAATGTTGATCCAAACCCAAAAGAACTTCAGTCTTCTCATTATGAACATACTCAGTCATCCTGCTCCCCTTGAGATTCTCCACCTTCTTGGACCAAGGTGCCCAAAGTTGACATGCATAAATTTGATGATTCCAACCCAGTCGGGTGGGTTTCTTAAATGGAACAATACTTCTCTCTTCATAATATTCGAGATGATGAAACCAAACTCCATTTAGGGGTTTTGTACTTGGATCAAGAACGTTGGAAATGGTGGCATTCGCATAAGAAGTGTTATCCAGGACCTCCCGATTGGAACATGTTCTCCAAATACGTTTGTGTCCATTTTGATAGAGAATCACAATTTTTGGGCCAACTCAAAGCTGTGTCAAACTGGATCTTTCATAGACTTCATCACGACATTTGAACAATTGGTTATCCGTATCGAGGGCTTATCTAATGAATTTTACCTTGAATTTTTTATCAGTGGTTTAAAATAAGCTATCAAGGCTTATGTGAACATGCATCATCCTACTACTCGGTTGCAGGCATGTCAATTAGCTAGGGAAGCAAAGACCATCCTCCAGTAATCATCCCTGAAGGTTCCATGTACCACTTGTTCTCTCCCAAGGTCTACCCCTGCTCCGACCCAAACTTTGAAGGTCCAAAAGGTATCTCCCACTGAAATGGAGGAACATCACAAGCAAGGCATTTTCTACTATGGTGATGAAAAGTATGCACCAGGGCATAAATGTAGAGAACAAAAGTTCTTCCAGATTGATGCCTCAACTTCCTCTTCCTATGACGACATCACATCAGATGAGTTTTTAGACCAAGAGGCGACTCAACCAAGTGATCTTTTCGAAGATCTAGTTCTCACACCAATGGAATCCATAGAACCGGTCATCTCTCTTCATGCACTCTCAGGTATTTCGGCCCCAAAGACATTGAAGATCAAGGGATACATTAAACATAGGTCGGTTGTGGTGTTGATTGATAGTGGTAGCACCCATAATTTTATTCATCGCAAGCTCGCTGATGAGATCCATTACTTTGTCTGCCTTGTTTCTAATTTTCAAATCCTAATCGCTAATGGTGGTACTATGAAGTGTGGGGGTCATTGTGAGAATGTCAAACTTTTAATGGGTGATTACCATATGAAAACCCACATGTTATTTATTTTCATGGGTGGTTGTGATATTATATTAGGTGTGGAATGGCTTCACACTTTAGGGCCCATCATAATGGATTATCAAGAATTCTATATGAGTTTCACCCAAGAAGCTCACCCCTATACTCTCAGTGGTCTCCAAGCAGGCTCTCCTGAAATCATCAACTCTCACAGGATGGAAAATCTCTTGAAGAAAGGCCACCATGGTGTGATTGCTCAATTTAATTCCATCCAGATCATTGAACATGCCTCTCAGAAAGTTCCTCCTAGCCTACAACTCATCTTGGATAAGTACCCCAAGATCTTTGAGATTCCTACAGCCTTACCTCCTTCCAGGGATGAGCATGATCATAGAATCCCTCTCCTTTAGAGCATTCAACCCCCCAATGTACGTCCCTACAGATATCCCTTTGCTCAAAAAAATGAAATAAAAAAGATGGTATTGTTAAGGTTTAAGATATTATTAGGTTTCTTTTCAATTTACTAGATAACAATAACATAGGTAGGATCACTGAGAGAAACACAATCACAAGATACACAGCATTTATCCTGGGAAACCCTCATGGGGAAGAAAACCCAACAAAAAATTCCTTAATATAGATAGCCAATACAATGCCAAGACAATAAACCAAACACTAGAGAATATCCAACACTGAGCAATACGCCTCTCTCTCTTCCTTCTTTCGGCCACTGGAAACTACAACTTCCTTCAAACTTGCGCACTAGATGAGTGATTTGAGTGAGTGAACAAATGATGCGTTGACTTTCTTTATTTATACAAACTGGCAAGCGTTGAAAGGAGGTGTCTCTTCACTGGCAGGGCTGACTTGTCTTTCTAGGTGGTTTGACCAATCCGCAAAAGGGGATTGATCTATTAGGGTTTGACCGATCCGCAAAAGGGGATTTGGTCAATTACAATTCCCGACATGATCAATCCACAAAAGGGGTTGATCTAATGAATAATAAATCAATAGAATACTCTTTGCAGTTACAATATTTCAACACTCCCCCTTAACAAGAAGGGTACTCTACAACATCATCAGGAGAGAGAAAGAAGACAAAAACATCAACAACGTCTGGAACACTGACTGACATATCTATAAATCATCGGAAGTTTTTCTCATCATCAATATCATCATTCACTCCCTCATAACAAGAAGAATATTCTTTATCTTTTGATAGGTCACTGGATGTCATCATCAACTGAACAATATCATCTGGGAAATATCATCAACTGGATAATCATCATCAACTGGATAATAACATCAACTGGATAACATCATCAACTGGTTGACAACATCAACTAGATAACATCATCAACTGGGTAACAACATCAACTGGGTAACAACATCAACTAGATAATAGGAGGCATCAGCATAATCCACTTGGTCATCTAGCATCATGATCACTGACTGGTTCTCCATGAATCCATATTAAAGAGGTTTTTTTCTCTTCATCTTCACGCATAATATACTCTTTCTTATCTTCACACATAAGATATTCTATGAGCTTTTCCATTCATTTTATGTTCTCCCTTCTCTTGTAGTCATCTATCTCACCCATCCACTGGGGAGGACTACTACCATGGCTTCACTCCTAGTCATCCCACATGAACTAGAGAAGCTATGATGCTAGCATGGGCAAGAATAGACTCCCTTTCCATGATCGACACAGGATCACGACACAAACCTCAAGAGCCATCTAACCATTCCACGTGGTTAAGGTTTGTGTTCTAGGATACTCAATCCTTGGCCAGAGGAGAGTATATTCCTACTGCCCCTTGGAGAAACATCCACACTCCTATCTACGAGGGTGGTCACACCCCTCTCTACGAGGGTATTCTGGCATGTCCCCTAGAGTATCCAAAACTCAACACTTGGACAGAGGCCAATCTTGGGAAATTTCTCATTCCCCTTCTCTACGAAGGTCTCTTCCTTTTCCTTCTCTATGAAGGTCTACCTGTGGGATTGCTCATTCCTTCTTTACGAAGGTCTCTTCTGTAATATCCTGGGTGCCTTCTTGAGTTTGAACATTTATTTCTTTATGACTTCATACTGGATCAACCTACTCCCTCTGCATCTATAAGAACGATATTGGAGCAACCTGCAATTACCTGCATCTCATCAACTATATCTGAGTATCCATCTTTCTCTTCATCCTGAACATTTCTTCTCTGCATCTTTAGGAGCCTCTTGCTCCTATATAAATATTGGATATTGTCTGGTTCTTACTGATTGTCACCATATCATAAGTATGTCTCATGTTGTTCTAACTTCTGCAAGTCGAGGCATAAGTTCTTTCTTCCGAGACCCGTAAACTTACTTATGCTTTCTGAGATATGTCACTTAGCCAATCAGTCAGTAAAAATAAGCAGTAATCAAATAAAACTATATCATGATTTCTATCAGGGTAGTACACATCTTTTCTTAAGCAAAACTTGTTCAACCATGTACACATCTGAAACCCTAATCATGAATAAGACTTTTGAACTCTTTTTCACTCTAGCTATGAAATTACCAAATTTTCCTTTACTATCATAGCTAAACACAGACCTTTGTCACTCTCATGAATGATCATACATGAAATAAATATTTTATATCTTTCTTTATCCTCTTCTTTGATAAATATGCATAGACACTGAAATAAAATGAGGTTAATTAACATTCTCACAAAAATCTAACTTGTAATGATAAATTATTAAAGTAAACAAGATACTAAAAATAAACATGAATACTTATCTTTTGTTTTTGTGTGGGGAGGCTCCACGGACTCCACCATTTGTTATCTTTCTTCAAATCAACTATCTTCAACTTAAAGTGCATATTTCTCAATTTCTACTAAAGATTTCGTTGAGGGAGGAGATTCATCTTCCTTTTCCACATGAGCTTGATGCTTTCTTTTCCCTTTTCCTTGAGGACGGTCATAGAAAAAGTGTACCAACTTTTGACAGTTGTAGCATCTAATCTTTGAAACATCTTTATTCTTATCTGTAACTCTTACGAAGTTAGCTTCTTTATTGTTCTTCTTGAAGGAACTTCCTCTGTTCTTTTGAGTTGTAAGAGCTCTCTCTTCGTCAACAATTAATCTCTTCTGTTGGTATGCAAGTCTAGATTCTTCGTGTGTGAAATTTTCCCATAACTTATCAAACTTGGGTAACTTGCTTCTTGCACACACTCCTTGTACAAAAGGAATTCAAAATGTTGGAAACCCATTTAGGGTTGTGGTTACAAGCTCTTTGTCACTAATGACATCTTCAATAGTTGCAAGATGATCTCTAATATGAGAAACTCTCATAAGATAGGATGAGACAAATTCTAAGTTTTCGATCTTCATATTACGAAGTTGATTTCTTAAGGAAAGATTAAGGCTAATGTCTTTGCTTTCATATAACCTATTGAGTGCTTCATACATTTGTCTTGTTGTCTGTAGTTCGGATATATGAGGGATCAAGTGATCCTTTACTGAATCTAACACGATTTTATTTTCTTTCTTTTCATTATTCTTGTGCTTGGTCTTTTGCTCTTCTTCCTCTGGTTTTGGTACACCCACTTTAACATGTTCTAGGAGATCATTCTCATCTAGAATCATCTGCAACCTATGCTTCCAATATCTGAAGTTTCCAGATCCTTCCAACCTGTCTTCTACCATCATATTGGTAGCCATTATTTCTTGCAGTAGAAACCCTAGCCCTCCGGGCTATAAAAATAATAGAAAAATCAAATTTATTGGATCTAAAAACTAAACTCACCAAAAGATGCGCTGGATTGAGGCGAGTATGCCGGTATAGTCAGTTTCTGAAAATTCCAATTTCTGACCCTTTAAATTGGACCTGCGAAATTCTGGACTGCAACTTTATGGTACTGGTTCTGGTTTCCTTGTTTCCTGGTACTTGTGGTTTTCTGGTTTTCTAGTACCAGTGAAAACTAGGGTTTCACTTTCTGAGAGTTCTATCCATTGAAAAGGTGCTCTCAACATGCCAAAATATTCACTAGGGTAGGGTGTACTTTTCTAGATGGTTTTTAGGAAAAAATTCCTCTCCAATAAAAAGCCTTGATTTTCTTATACGACAACAGTAATGTTTTTGCTTATCCAATGAAAGGTGCTCTCATCAGCTTAACCCTGATACTATGTTAAGGTTTAAGCTATTATTAGGTTTCTTTTCAATTTACTAGATAACAATGACATAGGTAGGATCACTGAGAGAAACACAATCATAAGATACACATCATTTATCCTGGGAAACCCTCATGGGGAAGAAAACCTAGCAAAAACTTCCTTAATATAGATAGCCAATACAATGCCAAGACAATAAACCAAACACTAGAAAATATCCAACACTGAGCAATATGCCTCTCTCTCTTCCTTCTTTCGACAACTGGAAACTACAACTTCCTTCAAACTTGCGCACTAGATGAGTGAACAAATGTGGCATTGGCTTTATTTATTTATACAAATTGGAAAGTGTTGAAAGGAGGTGTCTCTTCACTGGCAGGGCCGACTTGTATTTATGGGTGGTTAGAACCACTTTAATTTGTCTGGGGACCGAATTCTTAATTTGCATATTACAATTAGGGTTTGACCAATTTGCAAAAGGGGATTTGGTCAATTACAATGCCCGACATGATCAATCCACAAAAGGGGATTGATCTAATGAATAATAAATCAATAGAATACTCTTTGCAGTTACAATATTTCAACATGTACAGGAATTACTAGAGGCATGGGTAATTTGCCCTAGTACTAGCCTATATTCTTCATCGGTGCTGATGGTTTTAAAGAAAGAAGGTACTTGGCACATGTGCCCTGATTTTCATGCACTGAATAAATTGACCATCAAAGATAAATTTCTCATTCCTGTCATTAATGATTTGTTGGATGAACTACAAGGTGCCTGTGTAATCACCAAATTATACCTTCGCTCTAGTTATCACCAAATCCGGATGAAGGAGGCAGATATTCCGAAGACTCCTTTCAGAACTCATGAGGGACATTATGAATTCTTGTTCATGCCTTTTGGCCTTTGCAATGCTCCATCCATCTTCCAAATTATCATGAATAAACTATTGAAACCTTACCTTTGGAAGTTTGTATTGTTTTTCTTTGACGACATCTTCATTTATAGCCGCACCTGGGATAGCCATCTTCTTCATGTGGACAAAGTCCTTCACTTGCTGCAGGAAAACCAATTGTTTGTCAAAAATACCAAATGTTCATTTGGCGCCAACGAAGTGGAATACTTGGGGCACATTGTCAGCATAGATGGGGTAAAAGTGGAACCCAAAAAGATAAAATATATGCAAGAATGGTTTCGACCAACGACATTAAAGCGTATAAGGGGTTTTCTTGGTCTTGCAGGCTATTACAAGAAATTTGTCAACCATTATGGAAAAATTTCTAAGCCCTTGATTGACCTCCTTAAGAAGAATGCATTTAATTGGACACATGTTGTTGAGCAAGCCTTCATAGAGTTAAAGAGGGCCATGTACACTACCCATGTCCTAGCATCTCCTGAATTCAACAATACCTTTTTGGTGGAATCAGATGCTTCAAGCATGGGTATAGGTGTAGTGTTCACCCAAGATGGTCGACCCTTGTCATTTACTAGCCAAGCATTGAGTGGTCGCAATCTAGGTCGATATACGTATGAAAAAGAAATGATGTTCATCCTCCATGCAGTGCAAACCTGGTGATCATATCTCTTGGGATGTCATTTTCAGATTAAAATAGATCACCATAGCTTGAAATATTTTTTGGAGCAGTGACTATCATCCCTAGAAAAAACAAAGTGGCTGACAAAAATTTTGGGTTATGATTATGAAATCATATACAAAAAGGGAAAAGATAACATAGTAATAGATGCATTTTCAAGACAACATGAGGTGGATGGCACCCTCTTTTCTTCATCCTTACCGATCTCTGATTGGATTGAAGAAGTGTGCCAAGAGTAACTAACGCACCAAACTACCTCCAAATTAATTCAGCGTCTTGAGGAGGACCCTAATCCTCCCACTGGCTACACGTGGCAGGATAATATTCTCCTATATAAGGATCTCTTGGTTGTATCACCCTCCTTAACACTCAAGCCCAGGATCTTAAATGAGTTGCACTCCTTAGCTATAGCGGGTCATTCGGGCTTCCAAAAGACATATGCTCGTGCTCGTCGTTCTTTTTTTTGGGTAGGCATGAAGAAGGATATACTTCAGTTTGTCATAGAATTTGAGGTGTAGCAACATAATAAAGATGAAATGGTCAAGTCTCTAGACGTCCTACAAGTCTATCATCATGGTCGTGGTTTATCATCTCTCCAAGTATGCTCATTTGTGTCCCTTACCTCACCCTTTCACACTGGCACTCGTAGCACAAGTGTTACTTGATCATATTTTCAAGCTACATGGCATGCCAACCTCTATTTCTCTGATCGTGACCCAACTTTTACCAACACATTTTGGCAAGGGTTGTTTAAATTGCAGGGCACCCAACTGAATATGAGCACAACTTATCACCCCCATTTTGACGGCCAAATGGAAGTAGTCAACAAATGTTTGGAAACCTACTTGAGTTGTTTTTCTTCATACAAATAACACCATTGTGTGTAGTGGCTTCCCTTGGCAGAATGGTGGTACAATACTTCCTATCATACGGGCACTAAAATGACCCCATATGAAGCAGTGTATGGCCAAAGGCCATTGACAGTCACTACCTATCTTCCCGGCACATTCAAGGTCCAATCTATTTATACAATGTTGCAAGGTCGTACAACCACTCTAGCGACTCTGAAGGATAACCTCCACATGGCCCAAAATCACATGAAGAAATACACAGACCAACATCGTTCAGAAATGGTTTTTCAAGAAGGTGATCAGGTGTTTCTCAGGCTCAAACCTTACAAGCAAACATCTCTCAAAGCTCAGGGACATCATAAATTGGCACATAATTTTTATGGACCCTAACATATCATCAAGCGTATTGCTTATGTGGCTTACAAATTGGCTCTTCCTGCTACTTCCAAAATCCATCTGGTGTTGCATGTTTCCTGTCTGAAGAAAGTAGTGGGACAGAATTACATAGTCCAAAACATCCTATCGAAATTAGATGAATAAAGTTCCTTGTGGCTCCAACCAAAAGCAATCATCAATAACTGTGAACGTCAACTATGTGGCCGCACTATCAAGGAAGTGTTGATCAAGTGGAAGAACAAAGCACCAAAGGAGGCGGCCTGGGAACCCGCAACCATATTTCAATAGTTTCCACACCTGCAACCTTGAGGACAAGGCTGCTTTTGAAGGGGGAGGGCATGTTAGGATCTGATCCTAACCCCTCTCCATGGGTCATTAGTTAGTAGGATATGTTTTCTATTTAATAAAGGCCGACATTAGTTAATAAGGCCTAATAAATAAAGAAGAATAACTCAATGTAAAAATACTTAATAGAAGCTTCCGCTTCTAGAAAGACCTTCCTCTAGAAGTTTCCTTAGAAGGTAGAATTATTATAAATAAGATTAGGAGGCATTGGATATTCTTTCTTGGATATTATTGTAATAGAGATCTGCTTTGTTGGAGGCTTCTCCTTTGACGAGGCAAGTGAACATTGCTATCATAATAAAGTTTTTCTTCCTGGTGATTATTCTGGTGTTATTTTGTTGTTCTTCTGATATTTTTCTAGATATATCATTGTTATTCAGTCATTGCTTGCTATATATTTTATGTTCTGCATAATATATTGTATCAAGAATATTGCAATTCATGCCTCCAATGGGCTAGGAGGGCCTCTCCAAGGCCATGTGTCATCATCTCAGGTGTAACCATGATGGGAGAATGCCATGCCTCGTCTCAAGTCATCACATGGCATCCAAATGGTAGCGAAACCATCATCTCCATAAAACCCTAGCATGAAGTCATCATCCAAATGCCCAGTGTCCAAGGTGTAAGGTATGGCATCCAAGTAGGATAAGGCTACGTGTCATATTTGAGTGTCCTCCAATCGTCTCCCAGTTCAATGTCCTCCATCCAATTCATGATAGTCTCTCGGGTGTAGAGCCTAGGGTGTGGGATTTATGCCCATCTCTGTGCAACCATGACCATATCTATGAAAATCAAGCTCATATCTCCATCGTTCAAGGTCTTGAAGATGTGAGAGTTAATATCTGGATGTGTCAAGCCATTGGGCGACTCGATGCTTTGCATCACAAGTACCATATACTGCAATAGAGGCACACCATCCTAGGTGAAATACCGGGGTGTCCTTCAAAGAACCATGTCAGGGGTTATCCAGATTAAAAGAAAATATGAAATCAAGTAAATCCAATGTTCATAAGATATATCAGTCCTTGAATCATGCAAAGTAAGTTATTACTTAAGATATAAGCCACATGAATAATTCACACCAGGTATCCCCTTCAAATTTCACATTAAACACCCAAAGGGGTTGGATCCAATGGTGAAAAGAGAGGATTTTTTCACCCTTGGGCAAGGTTCAATTCCCATGAGGGCCTAACCTAGAGCCATGGGGGCACCTTGAGGTAGTGGTCGAACATGTGGTTGCACCCAAAGATATTATTAATAATATCGTGACCCGTGCACACATAAGTGGATCAAAGCCCACCCCCATGTCCTTCAAATTTAACCTCGGATGGGGTGCCACGTAGCACATGGTGGCCACGTAACACAAGACCGAGCCCATCCATAAATATGGCAGGTTGGCTCCCATCCCCTCTCCATTAATAATGGGAGCTCGCCTTAACTTCATGTCAAGAGTCGAAGGACAGCTCTCTCGCATGAGCAGAGCGACAACAATGAAATTTAATGGATGGGGGGCGATAATGGGAGCAGCCATGTCGCTCTTCCTCGATATCATACAACATTGCACCAGCCTAAATCATTTCACCCTTGACCTACACCAGAAAATCATCTCAGTGCTCTGGTGCATCCACTATAGAACCTCTTGCAAGATAGCCATCTACATTACTTCCTCGATGCCACGGGAGAGAGGCAAGCCTCATCGCGGCCCTTCCTGGAATAGTTTTGTCACGCGACAAAGGAGGCGGCAGTTGCTAGAGCGAACACTCTCCATAGCCCGCACTTAGCGTTCTCAGGCAACCCATAGAGGAGGGATGGTCAACTTGCCTCCAATGGCTTACGTGGAGGAAGTAATCCCGGAGGAACCCATACAGATCCCTCTGAAGTCCCTTCTCTTCACTGTGCCATAGAATTGGCAACCCCCAAGCAATTTCTCTGCGGAAGACACTTCACCAGCCATCGTGGCTCGCCAATGCACCAACACCATGGAGGAAGGGATAGAGGAAGTTCACATATGCATCATGGAGGAGGAATTCCGGGAGGAATTCCTCCACCCCACCTCTCAAGACACCGTACTTGCAAAAGAATACGAATTATCCAGTGTCACAACAAAGGACGGGGACCCTGAAAAGGATAAGGATGCACAGGGATGGCGTGCAGGAAAGGAGCATAGGGATGGTGCGCAAGACAGATTGTCGGCTGCTACAGGCAAGGATGTGGAGGGTCCGGGTGGCACGATGGTGGAAGGTGGTGAGGTATTTGCACCACCTCCTATCTCGATTGTCCTGGAACCATGGCATGCCCCCTCACCCTTATTCCACCCAGAACAATTGGAATTGGTGTTCGATCTACGGAGCCAGATGGCAGATCAAATCGACCGTGGCACACTCATGCACCAATGCATCGATATGTTGTATGAAGCATTCTCCAACGCACCAGCAGGGAAAAAATGTCTGACATGTGCAAGACCATTTGTCTTGCCGACTCGAAGCAGACCGCACAACGGATACCCTGACAAAGCTACTTCTGATGCTAATGGGTAATTACATGGTCTGGAGTCATTTTTGGTTTTGGTTATATGTCAGTCTTAACTCTTCCTGGTTCAGTTCCAAGTCTAGTCTAGTTTGCATTCCAGTTTTATTGTTTAATGTAAAGACTATAGGCCACCACTTGCCCTGGTTTCCTTTTCGCAGGGTAGATGGTGAACTGCCTTTTTTAGACATGGATATCTCAGGCTGCCAATTGTCCCGGTTTCCGCTAATTCAACGGAATAGTTGGTAGTCTAGCGACAGGGGTTTGTTTTGTATGGATAAGCTATAATAGGATCTACCTCTCTCTTTTTTATTTACAAAAAAAGAAAATTCACATTAAACAAAGATATTAACTTAATGAGAACTGTGACCTCAAAACGAGAACTCTAGCCCTTAAAACCCATAGTTTTGCATTAAAAAACATGAAAATCAACCTCCAAATCAAAAAGTGGTGCTACCGGTAGCACCATTTTTTTGTAACCAGGTCAAAATTACAACGTTTTTCAAACATGGGCTTAAATGATCAAATGGTTGCTCAGAAAAACTTTAAAATCAACCCCCAAATCAAAAAGTGTAGCACCACTTTTTCTAACCGAGTCAAAATTACAACAATTTTCAAGCATGGCCTTAAAACATAAAACAGTTTCTTAGAAAAACCTTAAAATCAACACTAAAATAAAAATGTGATGCTACCTAAAGCAAAATGTTTTTTCTAAACATTAAAATTGCAGCTAATTACGACCTAATTGAAACCGTGACCACACGTTTTAAAAAATATATTCAAAACCCAAATTGAAAAACATAAATAAAAAAACTTAACAAAAACGGTGAAAAACAAAAAAAAACTTAAAAGAAATGAAAAAAATTTAAAATTTCCCTCAAAAACAATAATTTAAAAAAAAATTTGTAAAAAAGAATAAAAAATGGCCCCCCAAAAAAATTATAACTCAAAAAACCTTTAAAAAAGTGAAATAAATAAATAAAAACATATAAAAAAACCCTAAATTAAAAAACCTAAAATAAAAACTTTTAAAAAATTAACAAAAAGAAACTTTTTTTTTGTAAGTTAGATTTTGTATTGATTCCTTGCAAAAAGTACAAATGTCTGAGAGTTTTCTAGTTACCTGGAATTGGTGCCTGTTGGGAAACCACCTTTGCCAGGCTTCCTGAGTCAAAGAGAGGAGGGAACGATACCCATTCGGGAAACCATCGTTGTCTGAAGTCCAATTCATATATAAGGTTGGCTACGTGGCCACGCAGGGCCAAATGTCAGATGCATAAAGACAGGAGATCTACAGTGTCGCGCAGGGCCATAATCTTGGCATTAAAAAAAAAGAAGAGAAAAGCACAGGAAGTATCAGTAACCTAGACCCCAACGTAGCTCCTTGTAGGTCTGTGTCGCCTGTGTCTTCCCCTTCTCTTGTTTCTCCATGGCGCTTCTCAGGTCCTGCATGAACGCCATCATGTTATCCACTCAGCGCCATTGGTCATCTTCTCATGCTTGGACATCGTGCATGGTTGTTTTGATGTTTTCCAAATCCTTTTTTATGCTGCTCAGTGTGGTTAAGAGCTCATTGTCCCTGTTGGTAGAAGGAGAGGAAGGAGATGAGCGAAAAGAGGGGGGTGGAAAGAGGGGACGTCGAGGGGGCGAAGGAGGAGGTGGCACATAGCCAATCGAATTTCCCAAGTGGTCGAACCACTCGACCCTACAGCCGTAGGGGTTCGAGAGGGGGGAGAGGCCGGTGACCGGATCCACGGCTAGTTCAGAGGGAACAAAAGGTATGACTAAGTGGGTAAGAGGGGGGGTGGGGTAGGGGGGAACCTTCCACGGGAGGGTGAGCATCTATGGGGGCCAACGGAGGAGGAATGTTCGAAATGCAGTGGGTGGAGACAGCGCGAGGAGTGCTCGGGGGCTCCCTTCCCCAGGCCTGATACCAAGCTGTACCCTGCCTTGGCTTGCCCCTGGATCTTGTCATGTAGAGAAGGAGGGTCAGCCATCTCCAGTGTGTGGTGTGATCACCAGATAGCTTCAAAACGCCAAAGTGGGGAACGCACCAGAGCAGTGTAGCAGAGCGGAGAAAGGAAATGTCCTCAGGGAGGTCGCGATGAAGGAAATGAGCCATCGAGCATGATAGAGGGGAAGAAATCTCTGCCGGCTAGAAATGAGGTGACATGGAGGGCTCGTCGTGCACTGCAATGAAGACTTGCAGGTTCTGGAGCGTGTGGGTTGTGCGGTTCTCGTCTGGGAGAAAAGGTGACGGCGGTGCATTTGCATGCCAGCAAGGGTGTGAGGGAGGATGTGACGTTAAACCACCTATTGTTGCCACGTACCCTAACTGCATGGCTCTAGACTGTGCAGCGTCCATCAAATCAAGTGGGCACCCCATCCGAGGGAACAAAAAGAAACTTTAAAAAACCTTAAAATAACAAATAATAATAATAATAATAATTAATTAAAGTCTTTATATTATATAGTTAATATATATATAAATTAAAGGCATTCATGCCATCTAGCTTAGGCCCGACATCACTCCAGCTCCTAGGCTTGCCCAAGCGACCTAGGCTAGGCTCGTGGGGGTTGGGGTGATGTTGAGCCTAGCTCAAGTCGCGTGGGCCAAGCCCATGGGGGAGCTGGGACAATGTCAACATCACCCCAATCCCTTGCAAGCCTAGTGTCCACGCGACCTGAGCCAAGACCGCGAGGGAGCTGGGGTGATGATGGCATCACCCAACCCCATCATGATTCTGACTCCCGTGGGCACCTTTAGTTTATATATATACAACTATATATATAGTTGCATATATATGCAACTATATATTACAGAGTTACATATTATATGTAATTATATAATATAAAGATTTCATTTTTTTTAATTTTTATGAAGTTTTTTTCATTTAATTTTTATTTTTTAAGTTTTTTACATAAATTTTAATTTTTTGGTTGTAATTTTAAAGTTTTTTTCTGTTAATTTTTTTTTTATTTTGTATTAAAGTTTTTTATTCTAGATTTTTTTTATTCGGGTTTTTTTTAATATGTTTTTAATTTGTTTTGGTTTTTTCCAGCTTTTTAAAGTTTGGTTTTTTTCATAATT
>ML779363.1:818195-850819 GCA_009831015.1 Picea engelmannii
TTTGTTTTTGAAATGTTTTTTTTTTCTTAATTTCAATTCTTTTTGTTTTCTTAATGTTTTTTGGTTTTTAATTTATCCAAAAAGAAATGAATTATGATGATGATTAACGTCCACTAAGACCGAATTGGTCTATCAGACTTTAAGAGGGTAAGTGATTACTTGTGATTCTTTAGAATTTTGTTTCTGTGCTTAAAAAGCATTAAGAGAAGCTTTCCAAGATCACCATACTTTTGTTGAGTTAAGATGTTAGGAAAGTTGGTAGTGTAACAAATATTTTGAAAATGAGATCTAATATGGGTATAGGCCAGACAATCTAAGAGAGTGTTTTTCATCTTCAACCTTGATACTATCACAAAGGTGACACACTCTTTCATCACATGGCGTTTTAGGAATTAACCAACGCTCAGTTTCACTATGGAGCTCGTGAGAATGTGTTCTTATCTTAGCAATGTTTATTTTTTTCTTTACACTTGGAAAAACAAATAGATAATTTTGATCTTCTAGATTAGGGTTGATTACATCCTTATAATACCTCAATTTTCTTTTCTCCTCTAACTCTTTATCACACCACATTTTCTCCTTAAATTTTGATTTGACGTTTTTTTAATAGTATCTTTATTCTGCAAAATGGTGTCTTCCATGATTCCCCAATAGTTTAGCCAAGAACGAGCATTTGTATGCCATCCTCGCTTGAGTCGGTGGTGGTTATGACTCGATTTTGAAGCAATTTTAGGAAGCCTCTTGTCTTCCATGTTGTTTAACTTGTTCTTATACATTAAGTATCTAGTCATAGTCATGCTCTCAATGGGGGAGAGGCGTGTTTCTAAGAAGAGGATGGGATAGGGCGCATTTCCTTTACTTTTGAGATTATACGTTATAAATTATTTTGTATTTTCTCTATCTTTCTCCAGGATTCACGAGAGATACTACAGCCCCAATCTTCACATCCATAAACAATAACAGGTGTAACAAGTGTCTCAAAGAGGAGTTTCTTCTTATCCCAACTACAAAGATCAGTTGATTGTCAATTGTTTTCAAGTCCATAATAAGATTTACATCCCCCAATAATCCTTTTCTCAATGCTATAATTCCAATTGAGCTTGTGGTGAATATCAATTCCAAAATATTTGTATGAAGTCACTTCCTCCAAGTTCTTATTTTCATATACGAAGGTATCATAAGGGATCTTATTGGATTTAATAATCATGACCTTAGTCTTATCAGTGTTAATAGTCGTACCCATATTGGAGCAAAAATCCTTGAGGATTCTTAGTTGGTTTTCAATATCATGGGGAATCCTTTCCATAAGAACGATATCATCGGCATAAATAAGAAGATTGATGACTATACCAGTGACAGTAGGGTCGACACAACCTGCTTTGTCCAAGCAATCTTCTAACTTGTCAATGTATATGCCAAAAAGGGTAGGGAAGAAGGGACAACCTTGTTTGACTCTGATATTGCAGTTAATCTCTTTTTATCAGCCCTCAGTGTTTTTAAACTTAGCAATAACGTTCTCATACATCCTTATTGCAGCAGCCCTCAACTCGAGAGGCACTTTTATCTCTTCCAACCTATTCCAAAGGTTTTTCTTAGGAACCATGTCAAAAGTTTTTCTAAAGTCAACAAAACAACAAAAAAGATTGGTTTTAGTATTGCGGAACTCCTCTGCAATGATCCTAAAGGTAACAAGATGGTCCACATTTGAATGATATCTCCTAAACCCAGCCTGGCCTTTAGCTCTTTTACCGTGACTTTCTAGCCAAAGGCTAATCTTCTTTTCCAAAATAATTCCATAAATCTTGGCTAAAATCGGCCTAATCATAATGGTCCTATAATTAGAAGGGATGTTTCTATCCCCATTTTTAATAATAGGAACAATGAGGCTTTTCATCCAGGGTTTAGGGAAGCCTTTCTTGACTGCTAAATTTAAAAGCTTGTGTATGTGAGGGATAAGGATTGGCCCTCCGATTTTAAGAATTTCATCTTGGTAGCCTTCAATGTCCTTAGCTTTCCCATTTGCAAGCCACTTAACCCTGAACTCTATGTTATCTAAAGAAAAAACGTATTCCTTTGTAGGGACCATAGGAATGGTGTCCATGGAATTATGGAACTCATAAAGACTTTTAAGGTAGGAATTTCAGTCCCTTAAGGGAATCCTATTATTTGTTTTAGTATTGTGTTTTAGAATTTGGCTCTAGAACTTCTTAGGATCAAACTTATATAGTTGTGAAAGTTTCTCTTGCCTTTTACTGATATAGTACATTTTTTTCCTTTTAATTATAGATATGTACGTATTGATCTTATCGAGTTTTAAGGACTCATTAAAAGAATCCCTAATGGATTTCCTATCAATTTTACATTCTTTATCATACCAAGGGTTGATTGTTCTATTATTCTTTTTATAGGACACCTCAAAAGAGAACTTGTTAATAGAAGTGGAAAGGGTAGTTGTAAAATTATGATAGAGTTCTTCAATATTGTCCTTATAAGTTAGGAGATTTAATTTACTACTTAAATCCTTTAAGAAAAAATCAACTTTACTTTTTTCAAAGCACAAATTCCTTTGATTATTAGAATTCTCTTCAATGACACTCCTATGCATGGAAAAGTTTAGAGTTAGGTTTAAAGGTTTATGATCATAATCAGGCTCATGGTCATTTAAAAGGTCAAAAGTTGTTATTTGGTTGGAAACGAGGATAACAAATATCACATAATCTACAACACTACTACCTAGCCTATGAATACAAGTCATCTGGTTGGAGATTGGCCACTTCATTACTCAATTGCAAATTATTAGGTCTTGAAAGCTGCAGAGTTTGACCAACTCAGTACCAATTAAATTCTCAATTAGGTCTTCAAAGCTTCTTGTGTAGCTATTAGATAAAACAAGGTCCTCATCTAGCCATAAAGGATTATGGTTGGAGTCATTACTTAAAAGAGTAGCTTGTTTAGTTGCAGTCCTAACATTAAAGTTTCCTAGCAGGAGGATATTAACTTCATTTTTCAAACTATAAATATCTTGTTCTAAATTATTATAGGGACAATTTTTATCTAGATCGTTTTTCTTATAAAAAGTATAATTAATAGGTGCAAAATAGCAAATTGCTATATACATCTTCTTAGCATTCGTGTCTGAAATTTCTATCCAAATGTACTGATTGAGAGGGTCAATCTTATGAAGTTGAATGTGAGGAGAAATGTTCTTTCTAATATAACAAGCTATGCCTCTTATCCCTCTACGGTGGGCTTTTGTGTTCCATGCTGACCATAAGACAAATCCTTCTATGTTAGGGACCTTAGACTCCTCATGCTCCCAAGTTTCAACTAGACATACAATATTAATATCACTTGGGATCCAACTTATCATCGGACCTTTGCGCCATGGAAAGCCACGACAGTTCCAAAAAAGGATCACGAGTGTCCCAAATCCTATTTATTATTATCCTTCTAGTCTCTATCCCTAACAATAGCTTTTCGATTTCTAATTATTGCACATTTTTTTACCTTTACTTCGATTCCTAATAGTTAAATAACACTATTTTCAAATATGTTTTACTAAATATTTGAAAATAGTGTTTTTTAACTACAATTATTTTCTATGTATTGAAGTAATGGTAAAACAAATGTGTTAAAAATGATATTTTCCACTATATTTAAAAAGTATGGAACCATAAATTAATTAAGGACACATAATTATATGAAAAATATTAATTTAAAAAAAAATGGTGTACAACATTTTTAACATTGGATGAAGCATGAAAACATGAAAAAAATGAAAATAGATGAAAAAACATTGTTGAGAAAAAAAAAATATTTAATTTGAAAATAAATGAAAAACAAGAATTAAAAAAAAAAAAAAAAAGTGGAAACATTATGTATAAGAAAAATTAAAATATCAAAAAACCACCTAAAAGGGGAGGGGGCATGCTACCGGTAGCACCATTTTTAAAACTGGGGTAAAAAACTTGACCCCCCAAAAAACGAGAACTCTACAGAGTTCTCAATTAAGTTGGTAACTATGTTATTAGCTTAGGACTTTATGTAAGTTGACAAGTTTGAATATGGAAGGACCTTAATCTCATCGTATTAGGTGTGCCAATCAAAACAATGAAAGAAAATACCCAAGTAAAGGGATACGTCCCTTGGGAAATAGTGAAAGAAAAAAACCCTTCAAGAGTAAGTGTGATAGAGGTACATGTTGGGATTACTTCATGGCTTATGGTGTCATTGAGTCCATTTATATGAGCAGATTTGTGGAAGGTGCACTTTCTCTCGAGTTACCACTCTCTAAGTGTTATGTTTTTCCAATCCCTAAATCTTCCTATTTATTGTCCTCTTATCATATTTGCAAGTTCCCTTCATAAGGTATCAAGCTATAGCATCACTGCTTTGGGACTGGGGCGAACGTGAAAAGGGTAGAGCTCAAGTATGGACTATTTTTTAAGAGCCCTTTGTTATTTTCCCTTTCTTTCATTAGCATTATTATTTATTTATTCTTCTTTTGTTAGTAGTTGCAATCAACCTCTAGGACTTCATCCCCTCTTCTCATGAGAAAATGGACCATGACCCATTACCAAAGTTTAGTGCATTATGACAGGCTATAGGATGGAAAGTGTTAAGTATGGTGGGGAAACAAAATGTTACCCCTGTGAGGGCCCCCCAGTAGTACCCCTTTTCCCTAAGTGGTGACAACACAAGACTAGGGCATAAATGTTAGCCACCAAGGTGAAACAAGGAATCAAGCATAACTTCTTGAGCTAGTGATCCATTATCCAACTTCAACCAATGATCTTCATTTACAACTAGTAAAATAAGCTCAACACTTCGTAAGAGAAAAGGACTAACATACCTCATGGTGATGTTGGCTTACCATCTCCCATACAATAAGTTGATTGGATCTAATGAGCTTGATTGATATGAAGTAAAAAGATGCAATCTGAGGGGGGTTGTTGGGTTATCATCATGTTTGGGATCAATATCTTCATTGTGGGCCAAGAGATCTGATCTCCTCTAGTTACCCCTAGGCATGGGGGGGGTAACAGGGCCCAAGACATATTATCATTCAGGGCATGTATTGTGGTTTTAATCATGGCACCCACATCCCTCTAGTAGTTCAAAGATACCATACAAGGGTCTCATGTAGTCGTTCAAGGATGTTCTCAACACTACAATCATAGAATATTTTCTGGTTAGTAGGCATTGTACATATCAATCGAGCTCGAAAAGCGTCATGTAGGGAAAATACCCATTATTCTCCTCCCATGACCTTGGATATACCTCTAGACACAATCATAGTTGGCATCCATATCACCCTTGGAGACAATTATTCACCAAGAGAGGTCAGATGTGGATCTTTGAGGACTTGTACATGGCATTTGAGTTTGAGAAGCAAAGCATAGGGCCAAAGGTTCTTGTTTTTCCCCATTGAATATGGTCACAGACTTGACACCCTTCCATGATACTCAAGACTTGATAATGACACCCATGCTCAACTTATATTTCAATGACTCCCTAAAGAGGGCTTGTGTCAAGGTTTCTAGGTGTTGATTACGATGCTCAAGCTTGAGAATATTCGATAGGTCTTAAGGCCATTATGCCCCCCATCCTTGTTTATGCCATGACACTTCTTCAAGGACTTGTTCAAGGCTCTTTCTATCTCTATAAGCTTCAATAATATCTTAAGATACTAGTTTTCAATGTTTGATGATGGTCAAGGCTTTGTAAACCATCCATGCTCTTGTATGGTGGTTTAAGAATATATTCATCATGCTTAAGTTAGAGAATCTATGTTTAGGGATTGAGGATGTCATTTCCCTCCCCCAACCAATTAAAAGGACTCTTGTGATGTTGTTTCCCTACCATGACTATGGTCAAGGCCTTGAGACCCATCCGCTGTGCATGAAACATCTCAATTGCACTCATAAATTCAACTCCTAGGGAAAATACCCCCTAGTGAGGGCTTGTGTTGTTATGTCTATGGTTTGTTCAAGGTTCTTGAGCTCAAGAAGGTTCAATTAGGACAGAATGTCCTTGTTTATACCCTTTACCATGTGGCATAGTCTAAACCAATTTCTAGTGCACAAAACCTACCCACGACACCTATATCCCACTCGAAGGCCTATAAAGAACCCCTAGAAAGGACTTGTTTTGGTATGAGGACTTGTTCAAGGTTTTTTAGCCTAAGAAGGTTCAAAAATATCCCAATGCACTTTTTATCCTTCGTCAACCATGTTCAAATCCCTACGACCCATTTTCAATGTCAAAAATATCCTAATGGCATCTATATCCAACATTGATGCCAAAAACCCCCTAGAGAGGGTTTGTGTTATGGTTTTGTAGGTGTTGTTCATGGTGATTGAGCCTGAGAAGTGCCATCCAGGGCTCAAGGCCCAATTTTTTTCTTCCCTTATGCATAGTGCTAGAGCTCTAAAATACCTTCATTTAGGACTTAATCCCATTGTCCTCCATTGCCCCCTCCCCCCCTCCCGACCATGTTAAGACCTTGAAAACCATTTCCAATGCACAAAACATATTCATTGCTTTTGTAACCCACTCTGATGATAAACAAACCCTACCATGGCTCAAATAATAATTCACAGAGGGGGCCTAAGAAAAATTGCCATTCATGGAATGTGTTTTGGTTTAATCATGGAACACACATTTCTCTAGTAGGACATAAATATTGTACAAGGGTCTGGTGTGGTCGTTTAAGGATGTGCGCAGTGTTGAGGAAAAGATATGAAATGATATTACTCAAGCATTTTCAGATTCTGTTTGGCTAAAGAAAAACATACGAGAATATCACCTTATGTTTATAGCCATCAAAAATAAAATCCCAACTCACAAGTATTGACTACAAGTGCTTAGGCTGGTCTTTTTCACAATTAAAAGCTTGTTGGAAAATACATTTTAATATGATTTTTTGCATATAATAGTTGCTGAAATAAATGTAGAGACAGAAGTAAAGACACCAAGATGATAATCAAGACAAATGAGATATAAATCAATCCTTTATTTCATTCCAATTCACCAAAGAGTCATTATTTTCACAAAATTTCATGCAGAAATTTCAGACCAAAGTGAAACTTCGACATCCCCGGTGGAACATACAAAAGGACCTCGAACAGAAAATAAAAAACTGAACTCTAAAATTTGGATCAGCTAGCCACAGATTGTTGCCCACTCGACTCTGCACGATAGCCTTTGTCAGTCATGAAAACTAATTCACAAATAGACAAGTCTACACATCAAAGATAGATCAACACCTCTGAAAAAAAAGTGTTTGAATGATGTAATTCAGCCATGAATCTTGTTGTCTACAATAAGACCCTGATATCATAAAAAATAATTAGGCTTGTGATAAATTAAGGAATGAATGAAAATTAAACTATCTCAGCATAAACTCAAAGAGCAAATCTTAGTATGCTTCTCCTTCTATCCTCCTCTCATTCCTCCCTTTCCTTTTTCCTTTAAGCAAATTATAATTGGTTGAAGTAGTTGAACTACTTCATTAGTTAAGTTAATTAAAGACTCAACCAACTTTTTAGTTAGGGGGAAAAGTAGCAATCATAATCAGGTTTATAAATAAATAATAACTAGTAGGTGGGACCCCTTGTGACTCCCTTTAGTTCTTAACAATCATAACATAACTAGTTAATCAAACAAAAACACCCCTCCTTGTGACTCCCATCATCACATTAACATTTGACAATTTAGCTCATTGATATTTGAAATTATTTTCAAAAAAAAATTATTACTCATATATCCAAAGAAAACATGATGTCCAAAACTTTTGAAGTCAACTGTCATCAACAATAAATAACATAAAAACTCAAAAACCATATTTCCCACTCTGAGATGCAATCTTTCCTTGATTGTTGTTGTCACCCTTCGATTTTTCTGAATTTGTCTTTGGTTGCATTGAGCCTTTAGGCCTAATCTCGTTGATCACATGAGAACAATCATCCCTCAAATGCATCCGAGAAGACACAGATTTATCAGAGCCATTGGAGGGTGAGGAAGGGGTAGCAGTGGCTTTTCCTTTGCCAAGGACATGGTGGGCCTCAGTTTTCAATCTCTTTCTAGCATGGGAGGATTGCATTGGTGAGTGGGCAGGGGCATCTTGGAGGATCTGATTGTTAGGTGGGGGAGTAGGTAAGGACAAATTGGGCCAGTCACAATGTTGGGAAACCACCGGGTGGACAATCTCTTGCCATCCGTCATTTTTCGAGGAACCTCGGGTTGCAATGAGAGATGAGGGGGAACAGGAATATTGGGGGCTTGTGGAGCTTGGAAAGGAGGCCTTCCAGGCCTAGGTTGGACCACTCCTTGCCCAATCCAATTGAAAAATCTTGCCTGAAACAACTGGCCTAACTCTTGTGAGTCAGCGTCGAAGTGTATGGAGAATATTGGCCTTCTTGGGGCTCTGTTCCAATTACCTCTTCCTCGGTTTCCTCTGCCATGGATACCTCGGCTGAAAAATATCATTCTTGCATGCATGATTGATTGTCAAATAGTCATTTTAACAACCATACATGATAACTCTTTAAAAATATGAAATAGATTTTGGCTCAGCAACATATCAGACTCATGCAATCCAATCCATACAAATTGTTTAATTGTTATCGATGAGCAGGGGGTGAACAAAGGTTTTGGGATATGTGAGGGGTTTGTATTGAGTGAAAAATGATATAATGAGGGGGAAGAGAAACACAGTTACTACTCAAAGACCCCAAACAATAAACTGTAATGTAAACCAAAGAATCATAAAACTGTGTTCCACTCAAGAAGTTGTGATTTCAAACTGTTTCAATATAGAATTCTCTTAACTGTAATTAAATTTTAAGAACGGGGAGTGAAAAATGGATGTGGGAAGGCGAGGAGGGTGTAATTAGCGAAAAGAAAAATAAAGGTAGGGAAAGAGAGTGGGTAATGTTCATAAAATTAATTAAGTAATCCATAAAATCATTCTATACCAGGAAATAACACCAACCAAATGACCATTGTGACCCAAAAGCAACTATTGTGTCCAGTTCAAACAATTTTGTGCATTAACTTGCTCATTGTTTGTAATCAAATATTTAATACAGTGTCATCAAACAAGACAGTATGCATTCCACAACAAACTGTAGGGGAACTCTGTTCTTCTCACTTATCCATTGATATTTTAAAACAATTCCCAAATGACTAAATAATCACTTATTTCCACTCTGATCGGCATCAAAATCAACCACTGCCCACGAATTATTTCAATCATGAAATACAAACTCAAAGGTCATGCTTGATTATGTCTTTTAATTCATTTAATAATTAAGTTGCAATGAGGTTATACTGTAATACCCCAAGGACGTGCCCCAATTGTATTATGAATTGTAATTTTGTTTTATAAGCTGGTGAGCCAAGTTTATATAAGCTAGTGGGCTTATGTGTTATTTAGGCCAGGGAGCCTAAGTGTTGAGGGCCAGGAGCCTGATTGTTGTACATGTAATTATGCACAGTATTAATACAAAAACATCTATGCATGTGGACCGACCACGATGAATAAGTGATGGACGACTAAGCTTCCACAAAGCCTGGGTAAGGGAGACGGGGGTGAAAGGTGGGAAGAGGGGGATGAAAGGTGGGAAGAGGGGCTAAGATTGAGGGCTTAAGTCCCTGGGAATAATAATTAAATATTATTCCAAAGCTGTGAAAATGTATATATTTTATCCTAAGTTTCTGGAAGGGGAACATGTGCAAGATGGGAAGCATGTAGCCCCAGGGAGACAGGTTTCAACCTGGGCGCATGCAGTTATAATCCAAGAACTGAGCCGTGTTGGGGGTTCGTCCTTCACTCTCCATATACCACATGAGTCTGAGGTTCGTCCTCCATTCTCCCATGGGTTGCCTGGACCGCGTGGCTCTGCTTCTGAGGGCTGCATACCTCACGCAGTTCTGAAATCTGAAAGAGGGAAACCCAGTGGTAAACTCGTGGACCAAGTTGATTCTCCTGTGTGTCCTGTGAACCCCGAGCACACCGTAATCATCCATGCCATGTGTGTTTTAACTGCGAACTGTTGTGGTCACGCAATCCCTTGGCTGAGTGTAAATGGCTACTGTCATCCGTCCTATGTTGAGTCTTACTGTTGTTCTCCTTGTGCTGCAATAGAACTGAAGAAGAAGGTTTTCGAGCCTGTGGGTGACTCTCTCCAGGTGAGAGAGTGTGCGGAGGAAGTGAGTACTCCTAAAAGGGGACCTGCAACTTCCACAGAGCTCAGAAACTTCCGATCTGGTCTGTTTTTGAAGCCCAAAGCAAGGGAGGTTTAACAGCGGAAGGACTGTCCGGGTGACAGTGAAGGTGTATACCCCTGGGGTGGGACATGCATGTGGGGAACGAGAGTCCGTGAGCAGCGGGAATAGGAGGCTCCTGGGAGAGAATCCTTCTTTTGTGACTATGTGTCTTCTTATTGACCCTACCTAGCCTAGGATTTCCTTACCCGGTGGAGCTTAGTCCCAGCTCGGGGGTGAACCACTGCTGAGAGTGATGAGCAGCGCGGTCTAAGGCTGGGAGGTTTGTGGAAGGTCTGAACGCATTTGGTAGAACTACTACAGTTCAAATATAAGTATTCAGTTTGTGATGAATTATATGTTTTTAATGCCTGAGATGCTTGTGTGTTATCATGCATTCTGTTGCACATATGTATTATTGTTAACGCCATTGATTATGTATGCTAGTAGTAATTATGTGTTTACTCTGTGTTAATCTATTGAATTCTTTTACATGCATGTTTTCCTAAGTGTTGGTAGCATTGCCCGGTCTTTGGAGGGTCAGGGATGTTACAGTTTGGTATCAGAGCCAAGGTTTTCAATGCTAAACCTGAATGGGTTGGATAAGTGGTCTTTGGACCCGAAGTTTAGGTGGGAATCGTGTTTGGAAGAACCAATTTTTGGACTCTAGAATGTTCCTGAGTGGTAAGTAGATGCTTGATCATGTTACAAAGCCCAGGAAACATAGCGGTATTATAAAACCATAGTCGGTGTGGTATTTGACCACAGAGAGAGAGAGAGAGAGAAAGAGAGCTCAACACATGAAGTGTTGGAGTCGTTGGATCTGATCGGGAGGAAAGGAGATCCCTCATGACCGTCAGATCTGAAGAACGTGGAGGAGAGTTATCATAGAAACCTTTTGGGGATTCAAATATCGGGAAAAGCGAGATGGGATAAGACACATAACCCCGAAACCTGAAACCCCAAAAACCTAAAAAGATCTACACTGTAGATCTGGGAAAGGAGCTTGACTGTTGGATCAAGCAAGTGAGTAAACCGGAATTTCGGCAAATGAAAGAACGAGATGTGTTGATGCACGAACTCCAGATGCCCGAAACTCCGAAACAAAAAGTGAATGTGGTGGAACCCTATGATGTCATTGAAGGTGACGTGGACCTTCCTAGACCTTCCACGTGCCACTGTCTCAGTTGGTGACAGTTGTACTAGGTGGGCCTCATAGGTGGGCCCTGAGGGTAAGGTAAAACAAAATTTCGAATATCGAAAGATTTGGAGGAAACAAGTGGGAACTCCTGAGGTCTGAAGTCGCGAAACCCAGAAGTCCCAAAGTCCCGAAACTTCGAGACAAAGAGGCCACAGCGGATTTCATCAGTTGGTTGTCGTGTACACGTGGACCGTTGATCCACTTGTTTTTGCATGTTCGGTAATCAGAACTCGAGGGATAGTAGTGTTGAGTTTTGAAACCTCCCAAAACACGAAGTCGTGAAGCACCCTAGCAGTCTAGCATTTGGTCATAGTTTGTGATCACATGGGTTGGGGACTAAGGAAGAAAGGGCTATCACTAGAAAGTTGCAGAGCCGAGCAGAGCTCTGAAAATTCATGAAAACTGAATGTTTCTTATTCGTCTTATGAATTATGTGTGGAAATTGTTAAGGAATGATAGCTTGACAAGTTCTGGTTGTATGCACGTTGTAATTGAAGAATATTGGTGAGTGCCAAAACCAATTAGAATTTCCTCAGAGTGTAAATAAATGGAAGAAATGTGAATTACTTCTAGTTCAGAGAACGAAAGAGAAGGAATGAACATCCACTTGGGAGTTGAAGGAACAAACTCCAATGGACACAGAAAAGAGATGGATAAGGAAGGGCATATGATGAAAATCATTGAAAGATTACAGAAGGATGCCCAGGCTCATCGAGCTGATAGCAGAAGACTCAAGAAAACTCAGGATAAACAGGGTGAATTCAACTTGAATTTGTTGAGGAGCCTGGAAAGGATCGAAAAGAAATTGGAAAAGGAGAGTGATTCAAGCAAAACAGGGAGTCACAGAACCCCTGAGAGGAAAATACGATCGAGGAGTGTTAGCAGACATCGTCATCTCTCTCCAAAGCATTCCAGTAAGGAAGCAAACAGTAGTTCAAGCCCATCTCCTACCAGAAAACATAGGAGGTCTGGAGTGGATGAACTGAAAGGAAAAATGAATAAGATTAAACCTCCCACATTTGATGGAGAACACCAGAAGGAGGAAGATGCAGAAACATAGTTGCTTGGCATGAGAAAATATTTCCAACTGAAGAATTATTCCTCTCATGCAAAAGGAAGAATTGTGATGTATCAATTGAAAGGAAAAGCATCCATGTGGTGGGATTAGCTTGTGTAGGTGTATCACATTAGGGAGAAGGATATCACTTGGAAAAAATTCAAAAGGTATTTCGAGAAGAAATATTTGACTAAAAGATATTATGATAGAAAGATGAAAGAGTTCTTTGAACTCAATATGGGCAACATGACCATTGATGAATACGAGCGAAGATTTTTGGAACTGTTGAAGTATGTTTTGTTCATCAAGGAGGAGACTGTCAAGATTCAGAGGTATCTAAGTGGATTACCACCTTATATTGGTGACAAGATTCAGTATGATGACCCTAAGTATATGGAAGAAACAATAAGAAGAGTGAAATGTTTATATGAACAACAGAGAGAAAATACTACCTTCCAGAAGGCTTGGGAAGACAAGAAGAAGTTCAAGAAGGAACAGAGGTAGAAGGGAAACAAGCCTCCCTTTTTCAGAAATAGTCCTCAGGAACAGCCATCTTTTAGAGAGCCTAGAAAGGATGAAGTGGGTGGTCAATTGCCAAGGAAGACACCTGTGGAGTGTTGGGGTTGTAAAGGAAACCATAGGTACAGAGATTGCCCCCACAGAAATGATAAAGTGAGAGCCATCCACAATGTTCAGCAAGCTAAAACAGTGGAGGACATGGGCAGTAGAATGCCAAGGATCTACGCAGCCCTTGACAACAGGCAAGATGAATTTCAATTGCATATGATTGAAGTGGAAGGCATGATTAACAACCGACCACTTACTATTTTAATTGATTCTGGGGCTAGCCAAAGTTATATAGATCCTAGAGTGGTGGAAGGTTTGCATTTGTCAAGAAGAAAACATAAAAGTCTTGGTTAGTGTAGCTAGCCACAAGAGCCAAGAGAAGAGTCACTGAGTTGGTTAAGTCATGTCCAGTGGACATGAATGGACTGAGCACGAAGGCTGAATTGAACATTCTGCCTTTAGGATCTTATGAATGTTTAATTGGGATGGACTGGTTAGACTAGCACCATGCCATATTGGATTGTCGTAATAAGGAATTCACTTCCCTGGATGAAGAAGGAAATCGGAAAATAGATCAAGGAATTCCCATAGCTATTGTTATCGGAGAAATTTCAGCATTACAGCTGGAGAAATGCTACAAGAAAGGTTGTCAGTTGTTTGCAGCCCATATGGAGGAAGCATCTAAGGATGAGGTCTAAAATATTGGAGACCATAGGGTACTAAAAGAGTTTGAAGATGTATTTCAGGAGGTGCCCAGACTACCTCTGAAGAGAGATATTGACTTCATTGTAAACTTGATTCCTGGAGCAGCTCCAGTGTCGAAAGATCCTTACAGAATGAGTACGCCAGAGCTGAAAGAACTTCAGTTGCAGCTTGATGAGATTCTGAGGAAGGGGTACATTCACCCAAGCGTGTCACCTTGGGGTGCCCCGGTCCTGTTTGTGAAGAATAAGGACAGGATGTTGAGGCTGTGTATTGATTTCAAACAGTTAAACAAATTAATTGTTAAGAACAAGTACCCTCTGCCAAGGATTGATGACCTCTTCGATCAGTTGAAGGATGCGAAGATATTTTCAAAGATAGATCTCAGATCGGGATATCACTAGGTAAGAATAAAGGATGAAGACATCATCAAGACCACCTTTAGAAAAAGGTATGGTCATTACGAGTTCACAGTGGTGTCATTTGGACTGTCGAATGCACCTGCTATTTTTATGTGTTTGATGAATGGTGTATTCAGGAGCTATCTAGACAAGTTTGTCATAGTCTTCCTGGATGACATTCTGGTATATTCCAAGTCGGAGGAAGAGCATGAAAAACATCCGAGGATGGTATTACAGGTGCTAAGAGAGCACCAGTTGTATGCCAAGTTAAGCAAATTCTTATTTTATCATGAACAAATCCATTACTTAGGGCACATTATTTCAGAAGAAGGGATTGTTGTGGATCTTGAGAAGGTTGATGCCATCAGAGAATGGTCAGCGCCAAGGAATGTGGTGGAAGTTAGATCCTTTATGGGTCTAGCAGGCTATTATAGAAGGTTTATCGCAGGGTTCTTGAGGATAGGTCACCTTATCACTTCTTTGAAAAGGAAGGAGAAGAAGTTTATGTGGACAGAGGATTGTGAGAGAAGCTTCCAACAATTGAAGAAACTATTAACCAGTGCTCCAATCCTAAGGATCGCAGACCCAAATGAAGATTTTTTGGTATGCACCGATGCAAGCAAAGAAGGACTGGGAGGAGTCCTCGATCAGAATGGATTCGTAATATGTTATGAGTCTAGGAAGCTGAAAGAGAACGAAAAGAATTATGCCACTCACGATTTGGAGTTGGCAGCAATCGTTCACACTCTGAGGAAATGGAGACATTACCTCATGGAGAGGAGATTTGAATTGAGAACAGACCACAACGGTCTGAAATACTTGTTTGATCAACCAACCCTAAACGCTAGGCAGAGTAGGTGGATGGAGTTTCTATGTGAATACAAATTTGATATCATGCATATCAAAGGGAAGGAAAACAAGGTGGCTGATGCACTCAGCAGAAAGGCACACAACTTACATGCTACAGCCATTAGCATGTACCAAACTTATATAAAAAGAAGGATTTTGGAGGCTGCAAATAAAATTTGCAGTACAGATATTTGGTAGCAAAACTACAGCAAGGTAAGATGCCACATAAAGTGGAGATTTATAAGCTAGGGGATGATGGAATAATTATGTACAAGAACAGAATTTATGTACCTAATGTCCAGGACTTGAAACGTATAATTTTGCATGAAATGCATAATGTCCCTTATGCGAGGCACCCTAGATATCAGAAAACTATGGCAGCAGTCAATTGCAATTATTTATTTCCATGTATGAAGAAAGAGGTTGATGAATACATCGCTAGATGTATGGAGTGCCATAAGGTTAAAGCTGAGCACAAGCACCCAGCAGGGTTACTGCAGCCTCTACCCATTCCTGAGTGGAAGTGGGAAGTAGTAACGATGGATTTCATCACCGGATTGACCAGAATAGGCAAGCAGCATGATTCCATCTTGGTGGTGGTGGAAAAGCTTACGAAAGTTTCCCATTTCATTCCGTTAAAAAATACTCACAAGGTAGCGGATGTTTCCAACATTTTTATGAAGGAAGTGGCACGATTGCACGGAATTCCCAAGACAATTGTGTCTGACGGAGACCCGAAATTTACCTCAAATTTCTGGAAGGGATTATTCAAGGGATTCAGAATGAATCTAAATTTCAGTACAGTCTACCATCCTGAGTCGGATGGGTAGACAGAGCGGGTGAATCGAGTGATAGAATACATATTGAGAATGTATGTGATGGACAAACCATCGAAATGGGAATGCTTGGTAGAATTTTCCTACAACAATGGGTATCAAACATCGTTGAAGATGAGCCCATTTGAAGTGATTTATGGCAGAAAGTGAAACACTCCAATAAGCTGGGATAATCCAGTTGATAGAGCGGTAGTTGGGCCAGAATTGTTCAAGGAAATGGAAGATCAAATGCTAAAAATTAAGCAGAATTTGAAAGCTGCCCAAGACAGGAAGAAACGTTATGTTGATAAAAACAAAACCCACAGGGAGTTTAAAGTGGGTGACCATGTTTTCCTAAAATTGAAATCTAACAGAAGTTCCCTAAGGCTGGGAAACTGTACCAAGTTGGCAGCTAGATTTTGTGGGCCATTTGAAATCCTAAAAAGGATTGGGCCAGTTGCATATATGCTTGCATTACCTGCATCCATGACTGTACATAATGTGTTTCATGTTTCATTTCTTAAGAAATATATACCTGATGCTAATCATGTTATCGATTGGAATGTGATTCAGGTGGAGCAAGAAGGTTTCATGCAAGTGCATCATGTGCGCATATTGGACAGGAAAAGAAAACAACTCTGGAATCGAGCTATAGAGATTGTAAAGGTCCAGTGGACCTGGTATGGTCCTGAGGACGTGACATGGGAGCATGAGGATGCTATGCGGGCAGAGTACCTGCATCTTTTTGAAGAATTTGGAAATCTTGTTGATGTTGTGAGAAAGTTGCACTGAGGACAGTGAAAAAATAAGGGGAGGGGATTGTAATACCCCAAGGACGTGACCCAATTATATTATGAATTATAATTTTGTTTTATAGGTTGGTGAGCCAAGTTTATATAAGCTAGTGGGCTTATGTGTTATTTAGGCCAGGGAGCCTAAGTGTTGAGGGCCAGGAGCCTGATTGTTGTACATGTAATTATGCACAGTATTAATACAAAAACATCTCTCTGTGTGGACCGACCACGATGAATGAGTGATGGGGGACTAAGCTTCCACAAATCCTGGGTAAGGGAGAGGGGGCTGAAAGGTGGGAAGAGGGGATAATATTGAGGGCTTAAGTCCCTAGGAATAATAATTAAATATTATTCCAAAGTTGTGAAAATGTATATGTTTTATCCTAACTTCCTGAAAGAGGAACGTGTGCAAGATGGGAAGCATGTAGCCCCAGGGAGACAGGTGTCAACCTGGGCGCATTCTGTTATAATCCAAGAACCGAATCATGTTGGGGGTTCGTCCTTCACTCTCCATCTGCCACCTGAGTCTAAGGTTCGTCCTCCATTCTCCCATGGGTTGTCTGGACCGTGTGGCTCTGCGTCTGAGGGTTGCATACCTCACGCAATTCTAAAATCTGAAAGAGGGAAACCCCGTGGTAAACCCATGGACCGAGTCGATTCTCCTGTGTGTCCTGTGAACCTTGAGCACACCATAATCATCCATGTCGTGTGTGTTTTAACTACGGACTGTTGTGGTCACGCAGTCCCTTGGTTGAGTGTAATTGGATACTGTCATTTGTCCTCTGTTGAGTCTTACTGTTGTTCTCCTTGTGCTGGAACAGAACTGAAGAAGAATTTTTTCGATCTTGTGGGTGACTCTCTCCAGATGAGAGAGTGCACAGAGGAAGTTAGTACTCCTGGAAGGGGCCCTACAACTGCCACAGAGCTCGGAGACTTCTGGTCTGGTCTATTGTTGAAGCCCAAATCAAGGGAGGTTTAGCAGCCAAAGGACTGTCTGGGTGAAAATGAAGGTGTATACTCTTGGGGTGGAATAGGCATGTGGAGAATGAGAGTCTGTGAACAATGGGCATAGAAGGCTTCTGGGAGAGAATCCTTCTTCTGTGACTGTGTGTCTTCCTGTTGACCCTGCCTAGCCTAGGATTTCCTTACCTGGTGGAGCTTAGTCCCAACTCGGGGGTCACCTACTGCTGAGAGTGATGAGCAGCATGGTCTAAGGATGGGAGGTTCATGGAATGTCTGCACACAGTTGGTAGAACTACTATAGTTCAAAGATAAGTATTCAGTTTGTGATGAATTATATGTTTTGCATGCCTGAGATGCTTGTGTGTTATCATGCATTCTGTTGCACATATGTATTATTGTTAACGTCATTGATTATGTATGCTAGCAGTAATTGTCTGCTTACTCTATGTTAATCTATTGAATTCTTTTACATGCATGTTTTCCTAAGTGTTGGTAGCATTGCCCATCCTTTGGAGGGTCGGGGATGTTACATATACTGTCACAGACCCTGTGCATGTTTTTTCTATGAAACATGATATTCATCAATACACATAATGGATAGCCAAATACAACCATCAATATTTTAAATGCAAAGATATTGACTTTCCATTTAAACTCACAGACAACCATCACCATTCAACACATACTATGATGTGGGATACACAGACATCTGAAAAAAATGAAAGAGCATTTCTATGATTGTACAGGTTCAATCACTCTTATTCTAGACATACACGGTGTTGGGCTATCAATCCAATACAACGAGGTAGCAACAGCAAGCTCGATTTCATAACACAAATCGATCAAAATGAAACAAAACCATATTTAAAAACATGTGACCCTCTCTGATGGTGCAATCAAATAATCATAACATATACAGTGGATGGAAATTCCATAATCATCATGATTGCAATAATCCATTTGGAAATTAAAAACACATAGTCACAGTAATCATTGACTCATGTTGTAGGAACGCCACACATACCCACGCATCACACGTGAAGCAACATTGTACATTAATCAATTGTAAACTAATGTTGAGTTAATATTTCAATAATCACGACGTAAAAGACAGTGACTATGTATCAACCCCATTCTTCAATCAATGTTGAGCTTATCAATTAGACTGTCATAATAACCAGTTGCAGTGACTATAACCAAAACCACTGTTAAGATAATCAACAGAGACAAGTCAACAATAGAACATTATTGACAATGCATCACCAACTCATAACCATAGACCATGTATCCAACATGACATAATGGGTTTCCTTTATCAAAACCGAGCTTTAAGTAATCAAGGATTGGCCCTATGGACCAACACAGGGAGACATGGAGTCGACTCCCGACATCGGGTGAAAACCTTTGAGATTAATGGTGCACGCACATGGTATGCCACAAATGTCTTCGTAGATAGAGTGACAATCCCATTGATAGGAGAGACTATAAATAGAGGAGAAAGGCTCCATTTTGATTTTGTAACAACACTTAGAAAATGCAGGGTATAACCCTCGTGGCTTTCCCAATCAACCCTAGAATGTTGAGATAGGACAGGGCCAAGAAATAATAGTCACCTTAAGCAATCCCTTTGGAAAATGGCCATCACAACCCTCTATGCAACATCAGTAACATGAACGAACTCATACCCAAGTGAAGCAAAGTGTAGTGGCACAAGGCGCTTCAAAAACCCAGTAAACCCCATAACGGTAAACGACTGGGTATGGTGAAATGAATGTGTGGAGACAACCATCCAATCTAGACCAAATTAAACACTCCACTGAACCAGCAAGGATGACAGAGAGCCTTTATGGTTGCTAACACTCAGAACGACCCAATACACTATAACTTTAGACATTAATACAATGAAACCCACACCAACCATCCATTCCAGAAAAATATCACCAAATTACATAGTTGCCAGACTTAAGGAAAGCACAATCCAATACATACCGAGCCACTGTATATTTCATAACCAAAGAAAATTCATGGATGGTGAAAAGACATACCTGTAACCAAGATCACCTTAAAAACATGAGTTGGTCGAGCGATTCTTCCATTGCTTGAAAGTCGGAGCCTCACCACAGCAACACAGTTGAAAAATAGTCCAACTCGGGTGGAAGCCAGTGGAAAGAGTAAGGGTGGCGTGCAGTAAATGCATGTCACCTCCACACCCAGTCAATTAATTTCTTAGTACACACTAGCCAGCTTCCCATTAACTCATTCAATTAAATTATGTATCGAAAACATCACCCATTAATTGCCAATAGCGTGACCCATAATCACATTTATCCATTTCCAACTTATACCATAACACATATCAACCATGTTCCATATAACTCAACAAATCGCATAACTATTAACTTATTTCTAGGATTAACAACAACCATTTAAATTTCAATGCATGTAGCATAAGAGAATAATTCGATCTCTTCATTTTTCCCTTTGCTTAGGTTGATTTTATTTCCTTTCAATTGCTTGTATGTGTTGTTGCTAACATGTTTATTGTGTAGGTGTCACAGTAAGGAATCCATGAACATATAGCAATGATAACAATGGATAACATAGGCCATCGTAACATGAAACAACACATAACAAGCCTTATCCATCATTCCATTGTCGCCATTAGAACCAACACATAATAGGATTAGCAATCGCTAATAAAAACAAGATTGCATCGACCATGTAAGAAGTGTCGAACAGCTGCACAAAAATAAAATAAGAACCAGATATGATCTCCAATCTACAAGGGGGTCCCACCTACCAGTATTATTTATTTTGTTAGCTTATAATAATAGGATTTAGCAATACTTTGCGGGCAAAAAACTTCGTTTTGATTTTTTAATCGTCAACACTCGGTACTATAATCATAGAAGCTTTATGTTATTAGGTTTTGTTCATGGAAATTAATCTTGACAAACATCATTTAGGGAACGAGTCCCATTATTCTCCTCATGTGACCTTGGATAAACCTCTAGAGACATTCCAAATGCATAACTACCTAGTGATGGTGCCCATAGCACCCTTGGAGGCAATTTTTAACCAACAGAGGTCAAATGTCGAGGTTCGGGGACTTGTCCATGGTGCTTGAGCCTAAGAAGCAAGATTTAGAGCTAGAGGATCTTATTTCCCTCCATTGACTATGGTCATAGACCCATCACCCATTCATGATGCCCAAGACTTGATAACAATGCCCATATTCAACTTGGATGTCAAGGACTCCTTAAAAAGGGCATGTGTTGTGGTGTCTAGGTGTTTTTCATGGTGCCTGAGCTTGAGAAGGTTTAATAGGACTTAAGGTCGTTGTGTCCCCCCTAACCCTATTTATGCCTTGACACTTTTTCAAGGAGCATCATACCCCCCTAAATCGAATTTGAAATCTCGAAGTTTCCAGAAGGCACAACGTGATAAGACGAGGTGATTTTACCTTGAAATTCATGTAAACTTGATAGGGTTTGTTAATTATTAGTGTGTAATCATTGTATTGAGTATGTGTTGTTAACCAATTTCAAGAAATAGATTGAGGATAGGTCAGATATGAGATTATTTGATCCTTATATCCATTTTTATTTATGTGTAATCCTTCCAGTGCAAAAGGGAAGGCTCGGCCACAATGTAAAATCAACATGGTCGAGAAGGCGGCCATGCCAAAGAGGTTCTATCATTATGTAAATGTTGAGATCTCAGAAACTCGATTCGAAGGACCTCATAATCGGCCTTCATCACAAAGACCCCCTAGTGAGGGCTTGTGTCATTGTGTCTATGGTTTATTTACGGTTCTTGAGCTAAAGAAGGTTCAATTATGGGCTTAAGGCCCTTCTTTACCCCCCTTAACCATGTTTAGGCATCTAGACCCATTTCCAGTCTGGGCCCTTTTTTACCCCTTTGACCATATTTAAACATCCAAACCCTTGTTTACCCCTTTCACCATGTTTAGGTTTGATTTAGAACTCTCCCTATTGGCACCCATAGCTAACTAATGTAATAATGGTTGATTTACCAACCATTGTAACAAGAATCTGCACATGTTATTAGAATGCATGCTTTAATAATGCATCCAAACTAATAATATGTGTGCCTTTCTCCTTGTATAAGGCAAAAAAAACACAATGCCTAACCTTAGCTTCTCCAAAAAAATCGATCTGACTGCAAGGACACAGACATTCCTAGGAAATACTATTGTTACAATATTTTTTTAATGTTTTATGTGATTGGGAAGATAAATTTTTTCAAGTTCTTATTGTATTTGATCCTTGTGAAGATAAGCAACAGACACAATTGAGTAAGAAATTCTAATGGGAAGGAGTAGCTCCTTGAAATAATTAATGAACTAAGAGAAAAGGAAAAGTTGAGTATGGAAAAACATAGGAATCCATCAGTGGGAACCTCAATCAATTTCACAATGGATGTCAAGGTGATATGTACTTCGTCATGACTAGTGAAGTGTATGCATATAATGGAGATTGTTATCACAGGATTTCTACTTATGCAAATCCCAACACAAGATCCTGAAATCTTGCATAAAATGGAAGAATCTACCATTGTCACCTAACTAGAGACTTCCCTTGTTTTAGTGATGTAAAAGATCCATCACAAGAGAGGCTTCCTTGTTGATCTCAAGGGATCAAATAGAAAGTTTAGTATCCAAGCCTACCCCCCCTATCTTGATCATCGAATGGTTGGTCCAGGTCAAGGAAGAGAATAGGTATGAATTTGATTTGTGGAACAAGAACACTTTCCAGCATATATATAACAATTTCCAAGATAAAGTATGTAAATAAAACCTCTTTCATACACTAGACAAGTAAGATTGTTATTGTTGTTGCAAATTGCAATAGTAAACCAGTCTTATAACGAACAAAAATTAATTTGTAACGACATCAATAACAAGTGCTTAGAATTACCACAATTGACCATGAAAATTAAGCATACAACCAATAGAGCATTATCCAATTGTTAAAGGCAATTTATGAGTGAGTTAAGCCACCTTTAGATGAGTGTATATAGAAAACTAATGTTGTTTTAGATGGTTGTAGCAAACTTTTATAACATCAACAAGTAATTTAGTAAATTTGCTAAGGTTAGTGTTAGTAAAATTAGTAAGAAATATTGAGAGTTTTAAGAGAGAGAGTTTATCAATCAATTCACCAAGAGAGTGTTTTGATATTATTTCCTTTCTAGGGTATGGAGTCTTCCAATACAACCAAACTTGAAGGTTGGCCTACTTGAAACCAAGAGGTAGGATCTAAATCCTAAGGTGCAAACACATTTGGGCCTTAGGTATTAGATCTTGAGAAGAATGAATTCTAGGGTGCAAGCACATTTGGACCCTAGAAACCATTTCTCTCTTATTGTAGCTTCAACTAGGTCAAAGATCAATTATCTAGGGATAAAATCCTAAAGTGATAGCACTTTGGGACTTTAGGATTCTAACCCTAGCAAGGAAAATTTAACCAATCTTTAGACAAATATGGTCTCATGAGAGGAAGAAGCACTTATGTTCCTCTCTTAGGGTTTCAGAAAACAAGATTCCTTACAACAAATCTTAATTTCACCATAAACATTAATAGCATGAATAATAATTGCAGAAATTCACTTAGTTCATCCAAGAAACCAAGAGAATGTAACCCTAATTGCAAAAATATCCATCCAAAATTAGCAAATCCATTTGCAAGAGACCATTCCAAGCCAAGCGCATAAGAGAGAAGGACTAGTTAATCCAAAAGGGTCGAAAATTTCAGAAATATCTCACAAATGGTGAGAGAATCATTATCCAAAAATGGAAGTGAACCTTACATTCTTATATGAGGCCTAGCACTTCACTATTTTCCACATAACATAACAAATGGTCAAAATAAGTGGGTTCAACCCCTTATTTAACCTTTACAAAGTGTAGTAAATGCAAAATACATCAAAATGTCCCACACGTGTGAGACGTCAACGTCTCTACAGCAAGAACGAGGCCTCCAAAGGCCATGTGGCATTAATCTGAACCAAGGTGGGAGAAAGTGATGTCTCTCCTCACCAAAATTCATGCCATGTATCATCAGTACCCCATGTGTGCATCAAGCACTAGCTGTGTAATACCCTAGAAGGTGATGCCATCACCACAATAGGGCCAACGTCCAGGATCCAGGTGTTGTGTCCAGACCCTGGGGAGTTGCATCTTGTCACAGCATTGTCTCTGACTATCTATTGCTACAACATCCTTGATCTTGGTGCAAAATAAGTTTTGGGGTACTATGCCCAACCTGTGGGGATTCCATCCCATCTGTGTGCCATCATGACTGAATATGCTCCTACCAATCCCATATGTCCATTGTTCATGGTTCTAAAGATGTGAGAGTGAATTTCTAAGGATGGTGAGTCACTAGATGAACCATTTCTTTCCATCACACTTTCCAAAGTCCTACAAATAAAGGCACAACATCTTGGGTGCAATCCCAGGAAGTCCCTCAAAGAACCATGTCAAGGCCATCCAAAACAAACCAAAGTATAAAACATGGTTAGCCAAGGTTCACAAAAAACATTAGTCCTTAAAACATGCAAAGTAAGTTGCAACTTAAGATATAAGCCATGTAATACAAGTCACCTCAGTATCCCCTTCAAACATCACACCAGCCTAGGACCCCATGTGAGCTGACAAGTTTAAGTATGGGAGGGCCTTCATCCAACCCTATTAGGTGTGCCATCTAGACAGTAAATAAAATAACCCATGTAGAGGGATAGGTCTCGAGAGTGACAGGGAAAGTAAAAACCTTTGAAGAGTAAGTGTGATAGTGATATGGTTTTAAGGCTTACTTCATGGATTATGGTGTCATTAAATCCATTTCTATGAGCGCCTTTGTGAGGGGTGCGCTTGATTTTGAGTTACCCCATATTTTCATGTTATGTTTTTCAACCCCTTTATCAACCATATTTCTAATCCGCTTTATCATATTTGTAATTCCCCTCTTATAAGGTTTCAAGCTATAGCATCACTATTTGGGACCGGGGCAAGCACTGAAAGAGTAGAGCTCAAGTTTGGACTGGATTTTGTTAGTCCTTTTTTTCTATCATTCATTTATTTCTTTAGCAGCATTTTCTTATCCTTTTAGAAGCAATTGCAAAACAACCTCTGGGTATTTATTCCCTCTTCTCATGAGAGAATGGACCATGACCCATAGCCGAAGTTTAGTACACTATGAGAGGCTTCGGGATGGAAAGTGTTAAGTCTGGTAGGAAACAAAATGTTACCCTTGTGAGGGTCCCCTAGCAGTACCCCTTTTCCCTGGGCAGTGACAACATGGGACTAGGGCATAGAAGTTGATCATCAAGGTGAAACAAGTCAACTGCCACAATTTCCCAAACCAGTGATCTATTATCCAACTTCAACCAAAGATCCTCATCCACATGCCCAACAAATTGAGCACAACACTTTACATGAAGGAAGGACTAGCATACCTCATGGTGATGATGGATTACCATCTCCCAAACTTTGGGTTGCTTGGATGTGATGAACCTTGGTTGACCTATAGTTTTAAAGGTGAATGAGTGGGGTTGTTGGGCTACCATATGTGGACATGTTGATCATCATTATGGTTGTGATCATGTTCCTCATTGCAGGCCATGAGACATGATATCCTCTAGTTACCCCTAAGCATGGGGGGGTAACAAAGGGAATTCTAATTCCAACATCAAGTCAACTTACAAACAATGTTCCATCAAAAAACGATGTTTACTTGAAAAAGACATGGAAAATTTTCAAGATGCTAACTATACAGAGGGAGAAATTAGTTTGATAAAACTTTCTGTAAACAGGATTCTATTGTGAAAGATCATTATGAATAATTAAATGTTCATCTTACTAACCACCAACATGTCCAATGCACTTCCAATTTTGACCAGCAGGTGAATGAAATGCATTGATATTCTAGTGAATTTCCTCAATGTCATGGTCATGACAGGTTCTAAACAGGGTCCACCTTCCAATACCTCAAGTATCTAGTGCACAACAAAGAAATTCTAGATGTGTTAATGTGGATGAAAGTGATATAGTGATCCTTGACAGTAAGTTTCCTAAACAAATTATTTATTGGAAGTGTAACAAAATTATTAAAGAATGTTTTGAATCAAAAAATGGTGCATCTAAATGATGGTTCTTTTTGGCCTTGTTAAAATCACACAGTTTTGTCGGTGTTATGAAATTTTTTGACATAAACACAATAAAAATTTCAAAGACTACTAATTTGTTGATTAAATTGGGTTGGTTGTCATTGATGTCAACCCTTGAAGCAAGTCTAGTAGGAAATTTCAGTAGCTCGAGTAGTGTGGTTAAGGAACCCAAGTTTGGTTGAGGAATAATGTAATGGAGATCAATGTATTTGCAAGAGAGATTATTCTAGATGGATAGTACATGTTGTGTCATTTCCGGTGATATGTGCTACGTCACGTAGTTCCTCACAGTTGAGGAGATATGAGTTAGTGAAGTTGGAGAAACCTCATGAGTTATCTAGAAGCCCCTATAAAGTCAAAAAAGTCAATTTATTCTAGAAGCTCCTAGAAGAAGTTTACTAGTCAAAGTGGTTGTAACTAGGAGTTAATCATGACTTAAGTGGTTGCAAAAAGAAAATAATTAAAAATAAATTAGTTGCAACTAGAAGTGGTGAACTTACTATTTGTGGATAAAATGGTTATAAGTGGGAAAGTAGTTAGAAGTGGGTTAGTTTTAAAAGAAGGAAGTTGGGTAAAATAGTTAGAAGATAACCCCTAGAGGAAGCTACTTGGAGATTATAAATAAGAGAGCAAGGGAGAAAGGGTCTCCTATTAGCACCTAATGAGCACATTGAATATCTATTATTTGTGAAAAGTTCATTGCAGGTACTCATTGATACACCTTAAGTTACACAAGTTTGAGGTAGCAAAGGAGGGTCAACGACGAAAGTTTTGGAGATGCAGAAATACTGACAAAACCCTAGTTTTTTATGTGTATGCAAGCTACAGTGGATGAAGGCGCATACATACGCGAGTTAAAAGAAAACAGAATGTGATATATGTGGGTTGTAGAAGAGGAATTTATGTACTTGTGAGAAAGCTCATGAAAACTTGAGTTGTTGAGGGTGTCAGGTTCTTAGAGTCTGAAAGAAAGTTTCCAAGAAGGTCTACAGTGATCAGGTACATCAGATCTATCTACAGGTTCAAAACATATGTAATATTCTTATGTGTAGTTGAATATTGTTGTCTACATGAGATATGGTCATGGGAGTTTGAACATTTTCCCTAAAGAGGTTGATGGTTGTATGGCACTTACTGTATGAGCTAGATCTATAGAAATACATCATTGGTATGTATGGTATTCATTATTTTTACATCTTGTTGGGTTGATTCACTATTAAATTTGAACGTTTTTGCAATGAAGTAGAGATGAATTTTCATCGACATAGAGTCGTTTTTGCGACCAAGATGATTTTTTTTTCATCGGAATTCATTCGTCGGTCTAGCGGCCACACCTGGATCTTCGTCGATCTAGCGACTGGGAAAAGAAGCCTATTCACAATAGGGAAAAGTTCGGCTAGCGACGAATGTTATTCGGTCGAACGATTAATATTAGTCACAAGAGTGACCAAGACAACCCTGGCAAACTTAGTCAATAAACCATGATGAGTCAGTAGAACGATGAATATTATTCGCTAGAGAGACCAAACCATCAGTTAAAAAGGTCAAATGAAGGAGGATTAGTTAGTCGCCTAGTTTGTGACCAAATGGAAATACAATCGACTAACACGTTGGTGTTTGCGACCAATTGGCAATACTAGTGACGGACATGTTAGTCGCTAAAGCGACCAATGTTGGGTTTTTTTTTTTTAAATTATGCTATTCACACAGGATCTTAACTAAATTTGATAACAAGTATTTAAGTGTGTCCAATCATGATGGTCATGTAATTCTAGGATCTTAACTAAACCTTGATTTCAAAATGGAGTGGATGATATGGTGGAACCATGTGAAAGGAGAACTTGATCAAACAACGCAATAAATCAAACAAATTGACAATATGTAAGTTGATAGAGTGAATACCATGCTTGAGGAACTCAATGTGTAGGTCTTCCTCATATGTAACTCTATTGTTATTGATCATGTGAACAACTCTCTTGATGTCTCCAAAAGAAAATATATGACATGAGGTAGGGCTATGAAAAATTTGGATTGAGGATTGTATAGGAACATGATAAAGGGATGGAGAGGAAGGGCTATGGGAAATTTGGATTGAGGATTGTATAGGAACATGATAAAGGGATGGAGCAAGGGATAAAATGAATTATTGATATATATCTTGTGGGAGGGAAACCTGTCTAGGTAAAAGGGTGCACCAGAAGACTCTATGTCAATTGTAGAGGGCTTCAAGAAGCTCATGTCTCCTAATGGAAACGAAACCATATTTTTTTATGATAGAGGAGATGCTATCAATATTTCTAAAGGTGAGGAATAGAGAAAGGGACATGCTAAATAGACTCTTCTTAGTTGTTACAAATGAATTGGTGACCATTGATCTTAGAAATCATATGAACTAAATTTATGGTACATTCGTCAATTTTAGAGAAAGGCATACAAACAAAGAACATTGTTAATTTCGGATCAAATCCCTTCAAATAGGAAAATTGATAAAAAGAACATGTAAATAGGAAAGCGYAAAYATTAATACAAAGRCATACAAACAAATAACATTGTTAATTTYARATCTAGTCCCTTCAAATAGGAAAATGAAGATGTAGAKASGAAAGTGTAAAGATTAATAATAAAATGTTGATAGGAAAGTGCATGGATTGATGATAGAATTTTCTAGCACCCTTGTAAAATCAGGGACATAAACATGCCTTTAGCTAAGCATTCATCTTGGGGTTACAATTCTTCTTTAAGGTAATGTGAGAAGGCGAGTTAAGGGGATAAAAGTGAAACACTCTTTGTTGGGAAGCATACATACATGTATATGCACCGAAGTCCACTACCGGAATATTTAATTGTGAATGAATAGGTATTTTTATGAAGCATACACCAAAGTATGCTACTAGAATATGCCAATAAACCAAAGTATGTTGAACACTTTGTCATTTTTTTAATGTGAAATGTCAAGATATGAGTTGTTGGTTGTATTTTAAGTATCTGTTGCGTTAATGTAAGAGGAATTGTTTAGTATCTTGACACAGTAACAAACATGCTAGTTTATATTTACCTATCTATATATCTATATAGTAGAATATGATATAAAAGTGGAATTGCATTTTCTAATTTTTTTTTATGGATTGTTGTTATAATTTTTTTTTATGTTATAGGTGTCAATTGATGTTATGCATTGTAGCTTGTTTAAAATTCTTAAGAAGATAAATGGATTTGCAACTCATGTTTATGGAAACTAGTGAGTAAGTATGTTGTGGGTGTTTTTGAAATTGGAAAATGGGGAATGATTGTTCACAATAGATTGAGTACATCTATTTTTTTTTAGGGATGTTGGGTTGGGAATGATAATAATATATACGTAAATATATAAACAAAAATCTAAAAAATTGCAATGAAAATAACTACAACTTGCACTTATATCATCAATAGTGACAAGTTTCAGAAGGTTACACTTTGAGGTTAGAATCAAATCAAGGTTGATATTTGCAAATGTATGAGTCAAAACACTAATTGAAAATTGCATTTTAAGTCTGTGAGAAACTGTGACAAGCTTATCTACATGATTTTCACTTAATATCTTGGTTATGGTCCATCAATAACACATATCCCTATACACATGTTAAATTCCTCCCATCAAATCATTCAAAGCAAATGTCGATTGCTATGTTCATTAATAAATATTTACACTAATTCAAATATGTACTTCATTTCCACCTATAAAATATAAATAAAAAGTTTATTGTCAAACATTTAGCATGTAGCATTAGGTCCTTTCAATACATTGTTACATTGTAAAATTTTCTATAGGGTTAAAAAAATAACTTGACAACAATAGGTTCAATCGACATGCATTGTAAATACCTTCATTGTAGTTATATTAATCATCCAATTAAGTTAATGAGGGTGATTCCAAACATGGTGAATGCCAAAGTTTATGCTATATAATGGTATATGGGTGCTACCCCCACTTCAAGCAATCATAAACAAGTGGAAATGTATGAGTTTAGGAAAGTGAGAGAGGCTTTCCACGGCTTCAGCTTCCTCTATGTGATCAACCATGGAATCAACCTAACACTTATTCAAACAGGATTATGGCTATGGTGCGAAATGCAATGAATCAAAGAGACTTGGGATTATGGCTATGGTGCGGAATGCAGTGAATCAAACAGTAGCAACTCAGGGTATGTTTTTCAACAACACACAAAATATCCCACGGATTTCTCAGTTACACACAAAATTGCTTGGCTCTCGCACACAAATTCCAATCGGAAGTTCAATCATATTCAAAAACTCCAGTTGTATGTGGTCTCCTCGAATGGCATTGGTTTCTTTCACTTTGGTTTTGGTAGGAAGAAGTTAAAAACAACAAAGAAGATTTCAAATTGTTGTTGTCATCTCGGACAGTGTATTTTGCAGCCTTTAAGATCTTGAATTTTGAACAGTACCATCAAATTTAGTACCTGGGTGTTGTATCATCGTGTTAAAAGATGAAGAAAATGTGGACAATTGTTGCACATTAAAAGTGTTTTCTAGTAAGAAAGTTGTTGTTGTAATAGGACGCTGGAAGGGAAGGACAAATTTTTAAGGTTTCACAAATATTATGTCACACACTCAAATCCAATTTGTCAAGAGGCATGGTTGGTTCATTACAGGGCGTCATTGAGGAGAAATGTCATCCAAGAGTGCCAAATCATAGTTGAACAACAATTATCAGAATGTCAAACAACGCCCAAGTGCTAGTCTAAAGGAGTGAAACAAATAATGCCAAGGGAGTCAGTTCATACAATTTCAATTTTAAAACCAATAAAATTAGCAACCCACCGAGAGAATTCATGAATTCTCGGGCAATTGCAATTTTTAAATCAATTAAAGGATTGCGATTAAATTGAGAACACCAAATTTGTTCTTGAATTCATTTTCAAGCGTAGATGTTGATGAGATTACCAATTTTGTTTTGGGAGCCGGCATTGACTAAAAAGGTAGATTGTATGGAAGGGCCTTTTATTAAGGAAATCCCTATTGTGACTGGGATTCAATGTTTTATAAATATTTCTATGGAGTGACTGATACTGATGGTATGAACCCTCTATCAGTTCATCAACTAACAGGTCAATCTGTGCCACCAATTTTGAAGAAAACAACTACAATTAGAAATGAAGACAGTTACTTTTGGGTGAAAAACATAAATAATGGCTTTAATGCCTTCATCAATCTGATAAATGCTTAATCATATGTATTGATGCTTTATTACTTGAATTAATTGTTGATCACTCCATAAACAATGTGTGAATAATGGTAACTAACAATGAGCAGTTATGGATGCAGAAGATTCACCAACCCTCCACCATAGTAACAAATCTAAAACATATTTTCCACGAATGAGAAATGAGTGTGAATCATTGACCTATAATATCATTATGGATATCGACAATGTTGGCCAAATGCAGTAGCAAGGAAAGTGTTAAGAAATAGGCAATAGATTTCACAATGTGTGGGTTATTGTAGAAGTGAAAATCAAATGTTGAGTTCACAAAAAATAATGGGAGGAACATTGAACATATGAGAGCCTATAGATATGGATTTAATACAAAGTAATCCTAACATGTAGCATATATTCCAACAAACAATATGGATGGCATTATTTGACATAGTCATTGGATACATCAATGCAATTACTACAGAGTTTGCTCAACAGTTGCACAAAATGCCATCGTAATTCGAGGTTTTTAGGTTGGCACAAAATTTTAAGATCTTGGAACATTAGAGACATTGGAGGATCATTGGCATTCCATATTACTTAATGAAGTTTCTCCAAATGATGGATATAGAAGTCCAATCGAGAGCATAAGCAGTTTTAGCACACCATGGGTTGATTAAGCTATTTGTTTTTGATGAATTATGAAGAATAGAACCATATGTCACATGAGACATGTTCATTATCCATCCTAAATAAAATGTAGCATCAAAACCATGTGTTGAAGACTCATCACATGCTTTAGAACATGTGCCAACACTAGTAGGTGAAGAATCCATGGATTCTACAGAGCCTATATCAACTATTGCATAAGAAGTAGCAGAGTGTGAATAAGGAGTAGGAGGATATCTCCTCAATAGATTAGGAACTAGAATCAAATATTTCTAGGGTTGCAAAGGAAACTACCTTAGCCCAAGCTAAGGAGCCATTTGATATTCTAGATTCCCCATAGCAAGAAGATCCTTCCACCCTGTTAGGGGTTCCAATTGTTAAAGGAAAAGAAGAAATCAACAACCTTGTTGATGCAAAGACACTTGTGATACATGAAGAGAGTAGCTATGTTATTGAGCATATTCCGAAGAGGATAAGGAGATATGGTTTGAATAGGCTGCAAAAGAGGATTCTAACACACATTGTGGCCACAAATTCAGTTAAAGTTTTGATGAGACAGTTGTTGATTTCTCAAGGTGAAGTAGCAATGGAAGAAATAAGAAGAATAAAAAGGTGAGAACTTTGTTTTTGTCATTGAGCATAACCAACCAATCACTTTGCTGGAAGAGAAATTTTCTTTAACCTCAATAGATTTTAATGAAAATTTAGAAGTCCTCGGTAATGAAAATACCAAGATAAAAATTGACCTGGTAAAACAAATGTAAGAAACTACAAAAAAGGATTAGGAAATTGCAAGATTAACATATCTATGTGAGGAGATTATTGAACAAGCTTACAAAATGTTGGCACATAGACCACTTGCTAGGGTCTATGCTTTATACTTAAAAGATCAATGGTACAAATTTAACATTGAATGATACATATCTCTTATGAAGATGGATTTCCAAAAC
>ML779363.1:854469-865422 GCA_009831015.1 Picea engelmannii
AAATATGTTAGATATTGATTGTTTTCCTCGTAAAGTAAACAAAAGACCATCATAGTAAATTGAAAACACCTCTTACCTTCCAGGGCCAGGTGGTTTCTTCCCTTGTTCTTTCATCACTAATTCTCTTGCATCGAGAATAATTTATTTCCACTCCCTCTCGGGGACAACCAAAGGGCGTTCACACTTGGGGTCATGTACTAATTTATTCCTATACGCCTCTCTAACATGTTTCAAATGCTTGTCGGTCCTTTTTAGGACTTTCAGCTTATTGAACGAGTCACCAAACTCGCCAACCAGTCTGGAGATAAGAAGGCTTTTCAGTTTGGAATCTTGTCGATTCCATCGTAGTCAAATGGTCGACCCAAAATTTTTTAATGCATAGTCATGCAAACTATTGTAGAACACATTGTTTCCTGTAAAACATCATCATCATTAGTAATTTAAATCTCATTGATATGTGATTGTTTAAACAATTATATAACAGGAATCTCTATAAATACATATATTAAATACCTGGTAGTTGTACTATTTTTAAAGGAACCATGTCCTGGTCGACCAAAAATGATACTGTGGTTGTTCTTGTGCTTTGGATACGTGTAGCACTAGGGTAACAATCAGTAGAAGAGTGATTAGTTCCATGATCATGATCACCACCTGCACGATCTGGTGTGTGTTGTGGGGGCGTGGCATCACCCCTAGAAGCCATAGAATCGGTCTCAGGCGGCACACTTGGGGTGGAAAATAGCCCGGTGGCTACATGTCCATGCGGGTTTGTTGTTGCAGTCCTGCTGATGCTATCAGGACCTTCCCCTTCCCCTCTCATCGATCTCACAAAATTCTACAATGAGAAATATGTGTTAATTACATATATCAAATTACAAAATTTAAAACAAAAAATTGATATTGTTAGATGACATGACTTACCCCATAATTTGTTATCTTAACACGTAATTCAGCTATCCTTTGGAAATCCTCGGCATTTTTCGGCCCAGCAGCGACCAAATCCCGAAATTCCCTATTGGCCTTTCTTAGGGACAATTTTATTGTCTCCAAGGGGTCTCTAGAATCAAATATCTCTTCATCACTTATATATTCATTGTTTTTTGTTGATGCAGTGCTAGGAACGGGGCCTTTTCCTTGATCAATGTCTTTTCCAAGCTCGAGGCCTTTGCCCCGATCACCACTCTGGCAGAATTTCAAGAAGAATGTTAGTACGTGCAAGAAATATTGAAAAAACAATATATGAACTAATGGAATATTGGCAAATATTATCAAATGAAACATTCACACATAGAAATTAGCAAATATTTGGAAATGAAACATCGATGTGCATAAACCATTGAAGCCCAAACCATTAGAAAGGATGTGCATAACAGATTCAAGGGTGTAATACAAATCCCAAACAATATGGGATAACTTCATGAAGTTCAAATATGGAAGATGGCCCATGGAGAAAGAAAATACATGTTGAAACTCAAGAGAGAGGTAGCGTCACCGTGTTATAGAGTTTTGTTTCTTCTAGTGATTATATCTCCCAAACTAGGAAAAAATATTCTAACACCCCATTTTAGATAACATAAAAACCTTTCAAATGATTTATAATGCGCCCTCTAAAAATGTATTGTAGATGCCATTGTAGTTGTTCAAAGTTAACATAAGAGGCACATGCTTCATTCTATCCATGAATTGGTGATATTATGGTTGAGAAACTATAGGTAAGATAAGAGAGGGATGGAATGAGGTAACCCAAGATTGTAAATGTTGACTGAAATTTTTTAGGTCGTGCTATCCTTGTGTGAAGATACAAGAACACTTGATATTAGAGGGATAAGTGTAGAGGAATGCAAAATATGCCTAAAAGTAAAATATTTCAGAAATAAAATAAAATTTCATCACAAATGAAACATTCACAAATTAAGTAATCCCTTTTTAAGTTTAGGTATAATGGGTTTTGTACCGTAGCAAAAGAAGACGTTCCTGGTTCAACTCGATTCAGATTGTAATCGACCAGCAGCTCTTCGCCTACCGTTATTGTTTTCACCACACATACAAATATCCTATTACCTTCACGCTCCTAAAAAATGCAATTGGGTTCCTTTCTTGTCGTCCCAGGCCTTGTACTATTTATAAGACCTGCAATATTACCTGATGCCTTTGGCCTTCCATCAATATACATAGTCGCTCCTGTATGCCTATTATTGTCTCTCAGATGTATATAATTTGCGGCGAGTGCGTATCTCTGCATACTAGGAATATATTGGACCAGCCTCAACCATACTCCATAAGTGTAACATGGTCCAACATACTCAAACAATTCAACTAATCTGCCATATTTTACCTTATGTTGTCCATGGATAATAAACCAAGGCCATGGATGGATGACGGAGCAATGTGATACATCCTCTCATTAACATAGAAGTCGATGTCCAACTCGGGCAGTTCCTTGGGTACCCACTGTTTCAGTAGGTGTTTGTACCTCAAGGGAACCTCGATGTCACCTATGCTCTCATCATCATAAGAGCATGATCCTCCTTCAACAAGAAAAAATTTCATGCGCCTACCAAACTTTCTTATGACCTTTTCACCTCTAGTTGATTTCGCCTTGTAACATGTGTTGGATATGTTTTCCCTTGTCCCTTTCTAAATTTCATCGCTCAAGCTGGATGATAGGTCTGATAGATACATATTTGGTTGTACCTACACTCCATCGAGGGAGAAGGAAATGTTAGGCCAACGATCTTCATATTATAGTATAGCTAAAGATAAACATTGAAAATATAACTTGACATGTAAGACTTTTGCATCTAGGGTTGGAGCCAAACCTCTGAGAAAACACAAAGTATTTATTCACTTAGTATTTGGGGTAGGTGTTGGGGCCAAAATTATGTGGGAAGACAGAAGAAATAATTTAGAATTTCCCATCTAATTTGTAGCCCACCTCTAATTTATGAGGACCCATGAGGGATTTCATCATGATAGTTAGTAGGTTATATGGTGAAAAGGATTTCCCTTATATGCAGAAGCATTGGGTTCCCTCGATACACCAAATGTTGAAGAAGGCAGTTGTAATATATATTACTAGAGAAAATTATTTTTATATTTGAGGAGAACAAAGGTATAAAAAGACCTTATAGAAGTTTCATGTTTTGTGGGTTTATATTACATCATGATCTAAGGAAACAATCCTTACCCTTCTTGAATTCATGCTACACATGTGGGGTGGAACCAGTGATAGAAGAACCTTGTTTCTGATGCAATGAATTTTGGTGACAATAATGATTTTGTTCATGGTTCCATTTTGACCATAATTTCAAGTTTTGGTACCTCCAAATTCATCCATATTTTACAAAAACCTAAAATCCACCAAATTGATTAGAATTACCAAAAGTTGAAACCCAATTGAAATTGTTGCAAGAGGGTTGTTTTGTGTATATATTGTTTGACTTTGTATTAGGCCATTAGATAGCACCACAAAATCCAACAACCAAAAGAAGAAGGCTTTGCAGCAATAGCTTCAAATAGATGGCACAAAGATGCCTGGTATTGTTCTTTCTTTCTTCAATGTGTTCATAATTGTTACAAATTGATACCCATAAAGAAAAATTCGATTGTTCCTCCATATGATGGGAAACATGTCAAAATGATACTGACATTATTTTTTAAGGTAAAAGGATGACTCAGTTCAACTAGTTAATACAATTCCATATGTAAAGGATGAGATAGAAAATAATTCCGACTCACAAATTTCCTTTTAAATTTGAATTGAATTAATGTTTTGAAAGCGTTCGATATTTAATCATGTCTAGTTGTATTATCTCAACTAGTGGGCTGCTAGAAATGCTCAACAAACAACATCTGATGCTCAAGCTTCATGTGTCTACAAATATCAAAATACTTGGAGATAATTTTTGGCTAGAGATTTCAACCAACATCTCTATAATAGAAATATTATATGAAGATGAAGGTTTTGGTCAATGACAACTCGTTGGAATGGTATCTTCAAAGGTTTTTTTATTACCTTGGTGATCTCGACGACTTCTTGTCAAATGCACTATAATAGAAATATTATATGAAGATGAAGGTTTTGGTCAATGACAGCTCGTTGGAATGGTAGCTTCAAAGGATTTTTTATTACCTTGGTGATCTCAATGACTCCTTGTCATATGCACTAGGTGTTGGACCCTTGTTTAATGTATCGAAGTATTCAAATTACAGGCATGCTTTACTTGTTAAAGTCATATATGAGTGTTCCACTCTTTGCATGAAAGATGCAGAGTCTGATAAAGATTCAGTGGAGATAGACCCTAGACTAGAAGAAATATTAGAAAGAATGCTTGACAAGTGCATGCTAGATGGAAAGTTCCAATAGGATTTGGAAATTGCATTGGAGTGTCAAGACTTAAGTTAGAAGAGTTTATCTTAAGTTAGAGGTGATCTATCATTTCTTGACTATTTAAGCATTTGTGAGTGCCTCATGTTTCTACATGAGTTTGTGACTATTGCAAGTATATTGGAGAAACTCCTAAGAGGGGACAAGGATGATGCCTTGTTTTACTTTGAGATAGGTTTTGATTTTTTTGAAAATGAGGATTAGGATTTCCTAATAAACACTAGAAATCAACTTCCTGAGCCCAAGCATCAAGGCACCAGAAGTGTAGATCTTGGAAAATATTCAGTCGTGCAAGGTGATGTTTCTAATAATGTAAACACTACTTCAGTTCAAATTCCTATTGCAATGGATACCTCTAACAATGTCCACATGACAAGCAATGAAAGCAGGAAAGTTTGTATGAAGATAAGATGAGAAAGAAGCATATTTTTCCCATTGGAGTGCAACATTCTAGAGAGCATGTGTGTGTGCGCCCACATATAAAAAAAAATTGAGATTTCATTTAACCAAATAAAAAAATACAAACCCTCTGAATTCGGTCTAGAGAGGCTCTTATTGAAATAAGGTTATTTGCCTATTGATAGGTTCTATATGGCATATTAAGCATGGGTTTAAACCTGCAAATTAGGTTTAGGGTTTAAACCCCAAAATGATAGTAAGAAATCAGTTCCAAACACTATTCAGGGTGTATTTGCTGAAATTTTAATGTCAATGTAGAATTTCACTCACTTAAAAGACAACAAAAACAATAAGTTTTGGTATCTTGAAAGAAGAAGCAGACTTACCATGGTTTTTTCCTCCTCCTCTCCCTCCTTCTCCCCTGCTACCGGCTTTATCCACTCTATTGTGCATGCCTCCTTCTCCCCTGTCGTGAGTGCCTCCTTCTCCCCTGCTACCCTACCCTCCTTCTTTGTGAGTCGTCCATGCCTTCCTTCCTACCAGCTTCCCCTGCATGATGTGCGTGCCTCCTTATCCTCCTCCTCTCCCTCCTTCTCCTTCTCCTCTACTCTGTGTGTGTAGACCGCGTGAAGCTACTCGAGGTTTAGCTCAAAAAATATGAGCGCGATTTTCGTTTTAGTTTTTTTTAATGTTGTTTTTTGTTTTTGTTTTTGTATTATTTATAATATATATATATATATATATTCAAGGCATGTGAATAGTCTATCCAGGTGCAGGGAGTCTTCATGATCACAGGGGGGGGGAAATGGTGCATTACACTGGGGGTTAGGGGAATTGTCAAATAATCTGGCCAAAGCATACTCGTTATTATGTGGGCTCACTATAGCTAGGGAACATGGGATCAAAGAGATAACAATATTTGGGGATTCAACGATGATTATCAAGGAAACACTAAACCACTCTAATCATGGGGTGATCAATCTATAGGGCATCATTGAGCGAGTTCGACAAGTGCTATCTTAGTTTGACAGGGCTGATCTCTTTCACATTCAAAGAGAATTGAATAGAAAAGAAAATTTCTTGGAAAAATATTCCACCACATTCAAATTAGGAGTTCTAATGGAAAATTGTTTTTTTTCCAAGCCATTATCCCCTAGATTTAATCAATGTATATGGACAAAGTTACAATTCAAATCACACAACCAATGGTCATCAATGCAGGTCAAATCCACTCAATGCTATTGGAGGCTGAAAAATTGATGCATATGGTGGTGGATCATCAAGATCTTATGTGTGCGTATCCACATTTATTTCAGCTGGGATTGAAGTTGGTTTATCAAGGCAGAGCTATGGGGTGGGGTAATCAATTTGGGATCATTTTTGATGAGGGTGATGGAAAATTCAGCACAAAAGAGGAAGCAAATTGTAGCAAGGGCACATGACAACGAGGTGTGGTAGTGGTTTTGTTCGGAAATGGACAAGGGAAGGGGGGCATATGGACTGGTAGCATCTTTTCTCAACGATGGGCATGGGAGGTTGGAAATTTGGACTTGTTTTGGTGTTGCACTATTGGTAATTCGACCATTAAACTTGTATGGAATTTCATTACTTTGTAGGTTGATTTTCCCCTTTGGAAAATGGATGTTATAAGAGCCGAGGAATTTTCCTTGTACCCATATTTCATCCTAGATTGCTTGGTTTTGGGACCTCTATCTACGGAGTTGGATAAGCTTTATTGGAAGGTCAATTGGTTCACAATGGAAAGTGTTGATCTTTGGAAGATTAAGAAGATTCTATGAAGTCATGAGGAGGTCTCCCTAGGCCAACAACAATGTCATTTTATCCCTTACCTCTAGAGTTGCAGAGCTAGAGCACTCCTTTGCATCACATAATGTCAACCAGACAAGCCTTATTTCACCAAAATGCATAATTGACACTTTTGAAGTAGAGTGTGGCATGTTTAGAGTTTTGGTGGCTTCACGGAGGATGGAGAATCTCTCATTGCCATCCAACAATCAAGGAACTCATAGTTCTATTCATGGAGGGTATATTGAGGAAAATATTGTTTTTCAAAACCAAGTGCCAATGAATATAGGAGTAGGCTACTAATATACATACAAGGAGCACAAATATCAAAACAACGTGTAGGTTTAATACATTATGTATGTTTTTTAGAGTTTGATGTATTTTGAGACAATTTTATAGGAAAGCATCATATAAGAACACTTGAAATGTTGGTTTAATGTCTTTTTTTACCATAGATCTGAATATAAAAGCATGCTCTATAAGGAGAATCTATGTAACAATAGAAGTACTCGTTGTTTGTCTCAACACAATATAATTTAATATATTAATACAAGTTTAATTCCAATTAAAAAAAAATATTGTAGAAACATATATGTTTATAACTTTTCCAAACATATTCCACATTTATATAATTTTTTTAACTTCCCACTTTTTCTTAAATAAAAGGATACAAAAATACTAAAAATGGACAATATTTTACTTTCCTAACCAAAAACATGATATAAACAAGGTATAAAATGTCATGTCAATTGAACATATTTTATTCCTTTTAACTCTCTTAAAAGATATAAGTGTACTAACAATTGAACACAATTTGCTTTCCTAAGTAGCGTGTGTGTTTTCTTTTGATAAATAAAACAAAATTATTTTTATACTCGTATATTCCCTTGATATGTATGAAATATTTCATGAAGACCGTTACTCCTTTGAAATAGAAAGTGAATGTTGGATGAGACTCTCGATATCGGTAGGAAGACTGAACCAAGAGTTGCAGCTTTAATGGAGGTCGACCATGTACCTTTAAAGGTTTAACTAGAATATAAGGGTGGGTAAAGGTTAATTTCGGAGACTCAGATGGACCTCCTTAGGTCGTTCTGTGTTTTTTCTCCATGGATTACGAGCTTTTGCATGGTAGTGGAGGGTGATTCATAAATACTTTGGATAGTGGAGTTAATCCTTTAACTAGTACATACTCCTTCCTTGTCTATTTTAGTGGTTAGGATAGCTTTTAATCCTCTGCTAACTTCAATGATTGTTGTAAGCAAGGACTTCATCTCGCCTAATGAGCATCCATTCACTGGGAACAAATTGAATACTCCACTAAATTAGGGTTTATGTTTTACATGATGAATTGATGATGGAAGAAAGTGGGTGTGCGAGTCAAATTTGAGTCCAAAAACCCTCCCATTTCATTAAGGCATGTGAATAGCCTATCCATGTCAAATTTCAATGCATTTGGAAACAGTTTGAAAAAAAATCAATGTTGGCCCCATTCACAAGTCATTGTTGCCCGTGTCTAGTCCTAGTACAATTTCCTTGTAAAATTTGTATAAGGTATTTGGAGAATGATAATTTTGAAGGTGCTAGGCCTATTCCTATACACCACAGCCATATCACCTCTCATTGACAGTCCGTGTATTCTGAACTGAAAGTAATGGAGGGGCTAATGGAGCTCTTGGGAATAAAAGAAAGGGTCAGCATGGGCACCAAATGGAAAAAAGAAGTGTTAACTATACCAACCCATGACAGGTAGGCACAAAATGATTGTTGTAAGCAAGGACTTCAGCTCGCCTAATGAGCATCCATTCTTTGGGAACAAATCAAATACTCCACTAGATTAGGGTTTATGTTTTACATGATGAATTGATGATGGAAGAAAGTGGGTGTGCAAGTCAAATTTGAGTCCATAAACCCTCCCATGTCGTTAAGGCATGCGAATAGTCTATCCATGTCAAATTTCAATGCATTTGGAAACAGTTTGAAAAAAATTCAACGTTGGCCATATTCACAGGTCATTGTTGCCAGTGTCTAGTCCTAGTACAATTTCCTTGTAACATTTGTATAAGATATTTGGAGAATGATAATTTTGAAGGTGCTAGGCCTATTCCTACACACCACGGCCAAATCACCTCTCATTAACAGTTCATGTATTTTAAACTAAAATTCATGGAGGGGATAATGGGGTTCTTGGGAATAAAAGAAAGGGTCAGCATGGGCACCAAATGGAAAAAAGGGGTGTTAATTATACCAACCCATGACAGGTAGGCACGAAATGACTATTGTAAGCAAGGACTTAAGCTCGCCTAATGAGCATCCATTCACTGGGAACAAATCAAATACTCCACTAGATTAGGGTTTATGTTTTACATGATCAATTGATGATGGAAGAAAGTGGGTGTGTGAGTCAAATTTGAGTCCAAAAACCCTCCCATGTCATTAAGGCATGAGAATAGTCTATCCATGTCAAATTTCAATGCATTCGGAAACAGTTTGAAAACAAATCAGCGTTGGCCCCATTCACAGGTCACTGTTGCATGTGTCTAGTCCTAGTACAATTTCCTTGTAAAATTTGTATAAGATATTTGGAGAATGATAATTTTGAAGGTGCTAGGCCTATTCCTACACACCACGGCCAAATCACCTCTCATTGACAGTCCGTGTATTTTGAATTGAAATTCATGGAGGGGCTAATGGGGCTCTTGGGAATAAAATAAAGGGTCAGCATGGGCACCAAATGGAAAAAGAGGTGTTAACTATACCAACCCATGACAGGTAGGAAATAAATGACTGTTGTAAGTAAGGAATTCATCTCGCCTAATGATCATCCATTCACTGGGAACAAATCGAATACTCCACTAAATTAGGGTTTATGTGTTCCTCCCCAAATGCAATGCATATTAATTTTCCTCCCTAAATTAGGAAGATAATCGCTAATATACACTAACGTTTGATATACCATATACCCCACCACCATAGAACCCTCGAGACATGCTCTTTGTCTAACTAAAGCCTTCAATGACTTCAAGTGTCTCTCCACTATCTCCATTGACCTTGTGTGTACAGGTCCACACAAATCAATCTCCTCGACCTGGTGTATGAGATAGTGTTCTTTCACATTGAAAAATGTTGGAGGTAGATACTTTTTCATTACACACATTAAACGAGGAATTTCTCTCTTCCAATATTTTATATTTTCCATATGGATTTCTTTAGATGACAACCACCTACAAATGTTACGAGAATAAAATATGTTTCAACAAAGACAATATTGTATACATGAATATTACAAGTAAAACACATGTCATCAAAAACTTCTACAACATTTTTATTACATATAAATAATAATATGTAATTCATATGTCATTATTTACCTCATGTATTTTCCAAGGTCATATATAACTTGTTTTACGTTGTTGTCAAAGTTGTCGGGCAAAGATAGAGGTAGCACATACTGTAACAAAACAATGGCACATTAATAAATTTCCGATTTCATATTAACAATGTATTTACAAAATTTAAAAATATTACATCGATGCTTACCAATACATAACAAATATACAAAAGAAATTACCTTGATGAAGGTATGTCAATCATGAGTTTTTAACCCGCCAAATTTACCTTTCTTTGTTAATATATTCTTGATGTTTGAAGAAAATCCTATTGGAAATCTAATTTTTCGAATGAGCTCTTTTACAGCATTGCTTTCATCTTCTTTAAATAACCATGGGAGGCTATTTCGATCGACTGCATTCGTCCTATTTAAATCAATAATGCATTGCATGATTGGTTTCTTGAATGTCACTACAAATTTTAGAAATTTTTTCTTTGTCACGCCTTCCATCTAAGATTCTCCATAACATTTCTGTTACATTCTTCTCGATATGCATTATGTCGAACAAATGAGTTATTTCTAGTTGCTCATAGTAGGGCAACCTACTGAATTGTTTGGGAAAACTTTTCATTCCTCGTGGAAGCAGATCAATGCCTTGATGACCAACTATACGTTACATAAATGAAATTAACACAACAATTGTTAGATTATACATAGTAGACATGAGAATTCAACACAATTAAAAAACGTAATATATTGCATGATGATGAAGATTGACTTACATTGACAATTTGATATGTTATATTCCAACTTCCATAGGTGTGGTGTCATTCTTTGTGGTTTTATCCCACTCTCCTCTTTACCATTGAAAATATTTTTATCGATATTTCGATACCTATGGTTCTTAGGGAGAAAGTTCCTATATTCATCAAACACCTCCTTTCCTAAACTTCTTGAACGATGAGATCTCATCCTAGGACCACAAACTAGACATGCAAATTTACCCTTTGTTTGCAGACCTAGAAGA
>ML779363.1:878653-889430 GCA_009831015.1 Picea engelmannii
TTGGAGCAATTTATTAATGCAAAGAAAAAGATTATAGAGAGATTTTACAAGAGAGTTTCTCACAATCGATCATCGGCAAATGACCCTCCATGCTCTTTAAATAGAGATCATGGACCAATCGGGTGTTAAGCCACGGATCAATGTGTTGAACACACCGTGCTACTGAGAGGGGGGGGTGAATCAGTAGCATACACAATTAATCTTTTTCTCTTTATCAACCTTATATCACCAATATGCAAATATCCATTCATTTACAATCATGTATTCTATATTCAGTTAGATTCAGATATTAGGATGTACTGACAGAGAAGTTGTGTGGATTAAAAGATGCTAATTATGAGCTTTAAGTGTTTCTACTCTTTTTAATTTTTTTTGTTAATTACTAGAGGGTAGTCAACATGTTGCAGATAAATTAGCCACAGATCTTCAACATCAATCATGCACATAATACACAGAGACACATATTTCACGAGGAAACCCATAAAGGGAAAAAACCTCTTCTTCTTAGGATGTCAAGCAAGCTCCAACTACTTTACATCTCATCATCTTTAAGCATCAACTCAAAGGAGGCTACAACCTCTGAATGCAAGCACCAACTCTCACAGAGTCCCAGCACCCACTAGGTGGAAGCACCAACTTGCAATCTGTCTCAACACCAACTGAGTGAAGGCACCAACCTTCAAATTCTATAAGCACCCACTTGCAGACAGAGACATCAGTCTCCCCTAGCACCACCCTGCCACCCTAGTTTCTATGGCTGCAACCAGATGGAAGCTGCAACTTCCTGTGTTCAAGCACCTACTTGAACTTCTGAGGATAACAGTCCTCCCGAGCACCTCCCAACCTCCCTTAATTGCTCAAATAAAATTCTTACTCAAACCAATTTGCTTATTCTGATATAGCTTGCTTACCATTTCTGCTATGCTGCTCTACCTTCATCATCTCTGATCTTCTTGACTGCTCATCCACAAATTCTGTTTTACTGACTTTGATCTGCTGCTCTGCTTCACCTTCTTCTGCTGCGCCTTCTCAGTTTTTCTCTGCTTCGCAGGTTCTCCTCTGCCACTTTCGCACTTGCAGAGCTCTCTCCCTATCTCTTCAACCGCTCCTCATTCAGTCTCTCTCATTTTCTTTTATATACGCCTCCCCGAACGGTTCACTTCGCCTTCCCTCTGCCAAAACAAGAACACCTGTCCCAGCAACTGAAACACTAACCGATTTGTCATCATTAGTCTGTTTCTCTTAACGGATTCATAACTGAAGCGTTAAACTGTGAGGAAGAACAGCAACCCTCCGATCAATACTTGATCCAGTGGTTCAGATCCCATCGGGATTTTACTCATCGCGATTTCGGCATTCTCAGTGTCGAGATGCACATGTACTTGGAACCCCCGATTCTCCGATCCCCTATGTGCTACTTTCCCGAGCTTTAGCCCCTTCTGGCTACACAATGGTCCATGTGACCAGCTATCATACCTCTCGTCGGGGTTTCGGGGTTTCGCACTTCCTGATGTCGAGAGTTTCTCACCTCTCCAATCCCCGATTACCGATGCGCCCCTTTCCACGCGTTAGCCCTGCTGGCTATAGGCCTTGGCCCCATAAGACCGTCAACAAATGACCTCGGTCAAACCTCTCATTGGGGTTTCGGCGTTTTCGATGTCACCATGCACATGCCTCCGGCATTCCCGATCCCCGATTTCCCGATGTGTTTCAGCCCCCCTGGCTGACCCTGGTTCACGTGACCGTTACCTGTAACCGCATCCTTATCTCTGACAGCTGGCATCCACTAATCCTCTGTCCTCCTTCACTGCTGTGCTGACAGATGTACCCCACTCATCGGGATTTCACGGATCGCGATTTCGAAATGCACTAAACCTTTGTGCTCGGGATCTCCGATATCCTGATTTCTGATTAGCCAATGAACGACCTCATGTCGGGCCTTTCGCCGATGGCACCAATCTCCTGCCATGCATCCTCTCAGATGGATGGTCCTGATTGTGTCGGGATTTCGGGACTTCCGATGTCCTGTTTCTTTTGACCTTGGGAACTCCGATTTCCCGATTGGCGATATGCCGACTCGCTCCTGATTTCCGACACATGTCCCTCAAATGGACGGTCTCGATACCTTCGGGATTTCGATACTTTCGATCTCTTGTTTCCTTCAACCTTAGGAACTCCGATTTCCCGATGTCCGATATGCCGATGGTGCCTTGATCTTTGACACCTGTCCCTCAGATGGAAGGTCCCGATTATCGACACCTCTGCTGATGTCACACGTGGTTTGACACGTGTTAGATCCTGCCACGCGTCACTCTGATTCATGACTTTCATGTGCCTGAAGTGTTGAATCTGCCTGACACCTATCATTCCCTGGTTGTGCCACGTGTCTCTTTGCTGACGTGGTCTGCTTTCGTGAGTTGAATCAACGGTTCAGGTGCAATCTTGGCTCAACGGCTGCGATTTCGGGGTTTTCGTTGTCATTGTTCATGAGACTCATGAAACTCCGATTCCCGATTCTCCGATGAAGCCTCCTGTCTACACGTGGATGGTCATGATCTCTTCTTGGTTTAACGGCTGTGATCAAATCGCGAAATTGCATATCGCGATTTCGGGGTTTTCGATGTCAATTGAACTAGACATTTCAAAGTCCCGATCCCCGATTCTCCGATGGATTATCTCCCTCGCATCTTTTGCAGATCTGACGGCTGTCGGGTTTTCTTCTCAGATCCTGCGGCTCAGATTCTCTCTTCAATATCCCGATGACTTCGAACTTTATTTTGACTAGATCTTCCCTTTGTCATTCTTTGTCGATTGACCTTCTTAGACTGCAACTTATTTCTTTTGCTCGACCTCGACCATCTTCCTATCAGGTCAATTACCCTTCTTAGACTGCAACTTATTTCTTTCGCTCGACCTCGACCATCTTCCTATCAGGTCAATTACCCTTCAACACTCCGCTTGGATGTTGCTCTGTCATCATCTAGCTTCTTCTGCCATAGACGATTTCCATCAATGACAACCTTGGCATTCTGCATCCTCTCTGCTATTGCCATATTTCCAACACAATGGTCGTTAAGATCGAGGAGAGTATGAACTGTCGGATCACTCTATGTCGGGAACATATCGTGACCGTCGGATTTCCTAACTACAAATGCATACTAATGCATACTAAAGAAACACACTTTTACCTAACGACATATTAGACCAAGTAGATCTTAACTAACTCCTAAGTGTCTAGATATCCTAACAATTTATGCATCATATATCAATGACAACTCATTGATCCATCTTCATCTATGCATTATATATCAATGCCAACTCATTGATCCATCTTCATCTATGCATGACATAATATGACTATGATTCCACTTGTCATCAATCCATTCACATCAAGGACAATACATATTACATCAATATGCTATGACAAGATATTTTTCCTTTGACATCAATCCTTTGAAATCAATCAATCAATCCTTTGGCATCAATGACAACATGATCCAACAGATTTGGTATATGTCAAAGTTATGCATTGTAGATTTGGAAAGGATATTTGGGACAAACTTCAGAACATTTTTGAAGGAGATGCAAAAGTCAAGGCAGCAAAGCTTAAAACTTACAGAGGTCAATTTGAACAGTTGAAGATGAAGGAAGATGAAAATATTGCAGCTTACTTTTTATGGGTTGATGAAACAGTGAATGCAATTAGAGGATTGGGAGAGGAAGTTAATAAATATATAATTGTTCAAAAAGTACTAAGATCTCATCACTAGAAGAAATAATAGATCTGGATTCGATAAGCATGGATAAGCTACATGGAATATTCACAGCCTATGAAATGAGAACATAACAGGAGAATCTAGTTGCAAAAGAAGTTGCATTCAAAGCATCCAAGAATTCAAAGAAAAAGGGAAAGCAAAAGGCAAAGTCAGATAGTAGCAGTAGTGACATATCAGAAGATGATGAAGAAGTAGCCAACTTTGTGAGAAGATTGAAAAATGGAACTGGAAAATATAGAGGTAAGCTTCCATTGTATTTGTTTTAATTGTGATGGTATTGGTCATTTCACTAGAAAATGTCCCCATAAGAAAACGAAAAGAAATAAAAAACATGATTCAAATAGAAAACAAATATACAAAGGCAAAAGAACCAAAAATAATTTTTTCAAGAAAAGCTTTTCCACCAAAGAAGACAACACCTCATCAGACGAAGATGAAGTCAGTGAAAGTGATACAGAAAGGGTTATATTCATGGTATTAGAATATTCCAATGAAGAAGGCACCGAAGAAGAATATGAAGAGGTGGAATTTGACTATAGAGAAGAATTGTTGAGTGCCATAGAAGTTATAAGAATGGAAAAGAAGAAAAACAAGTCACTACAGGCGGAACTAAAAAGAAAAGAGGAAACTCAAAATTCCAACTCCGATGAAATAAAGCAGATGATCACTAAATTAAAAATCCAATTTGAAGAAGACAAGAATTGAAGAAGAACCCAAAGAACGGTTGGAAGAAAAAGAGAGGATCAGTGGAGGTTTGGAAGCAGAGATTGTCACATTGAAAAAATGCCTTCAAAAGAAAAACATGTCGAATAGCTTTAAGTTTTGGATAACATTTTTAACAGTCAAAGGCCACATCATGACAGGTCTAAACTAGGATACAATCAGTTAGAAAAAGGATCAAGCTCCAAAACTACAAATCAAGAAGGTACGCAGAGAAAGTTAGAGGATCTCCTGAGAAGAAAGAAGACAAGAGGTTTTATAATAGAGATGTTCCACCACTTCTAAGTTTCAGATTCCAGAATTAGCAATAGTCAGAACGAAAAAGGTCTCAAGAAGAAGAAGGATTCAGAAGAGTAACTCCTTTCAGAATATTTTCAACTCTCAGGTATCAAACTATATTATTTGGTTTATGTTATTCATGTAACAATTTCGGACATAAGGATGTAAATTGCAGGGAAAATAGAAAAAACATAAACAACTATGAAATTCATGGACAAAATGGTTATCCAAGAAGGCCTAGTGAAACAAAGAGATGAAGCTACAACAGGTTTGAATCCTTTAGCACTAAAATGGAATGCTACAAGTGAAACAACTTTGGACACATGGAAAATGATTATAGAATGACAGTTTTTCCAAGAGAATCACAAAAGAATAATATCAGTCACAGACAGGAAACACAAAGAATTTGGGTAAGAAAGAAGAATCAGTACAACAATGAAGAATACACACTCACTCTACAATCTCAACACAAGAAACGTGGTCAATATGTTGGCAGTGGTTGTTCAAAGCACATTACAAGTGATAAGGACAGGTTTTTAACCTTGAGAAAGGAAAGAGATGTCTCAGTCTCTTTTGGGAATGACAACTCAGCGAGAATCATTGGAAGGGGCATAGTCAAGATTGGAAGTAAATATGCCAAGGCAGAAAATGTTCTACTAGTGGAAGATATGAAACATAATCTTCTGAGTGTTATTCAAATGTGTGATCAAGGTCACAAACTTGTTTTTGATTCCTAGAAATGAAAAATAAGAAAATCAAATTCAAGCAGAGTGGTGGTGACAGTTGTGAGGAATCCAAGCAACATATATGTACTAAGTGAAATTGGAAAAGAAAAGTGTTGTTTAGGAAAGGAATATGAATTTTGGCTATGGCACAGAAGAATGGATCACATAAATTTTGTTACTCTTATCAAAGTCAGCAAAAAGGAATCAGTCAGAGAAATGTCGTAGATCGTCAAACCAAGAAGCACATTATGCAAGCACTGCCAACAAAGAAAGAAAACACAGACCAAGTTCAAATCAAAGGAATACTTCACAACAAGACCGTTGGAAATTGTGCATACTTATCTAGTTCGACCAACTAAAACAAAGGGTTTAAAGGGTGAGTAGTATTTTAGGCTATTAGTTGATGATTATATAAGAATGACTATATTTTTTTTTTCTCAGGAAGAAGTCAGAGGCATTTGAGAACTTCAAAATATATAAGGAGATGGTTTAAAATGAAACAGATTTGAAAATCAAATGTTTTAGATCAGACAATGGAGGAGAGTTTACTTCAAAGGAATTTATGGACTTTTGTAGTAAAAATGGGATAAAGAAGAAATTCGTGGTTGCAAGGACACCATAACAAAATGGAATTGTTGAAAGGAAGAACAAGACAGTGCAGGAAATGGAAATGGCTCGAACTATGCTAATGGATTCCAAGTTGATAGATGTCTTTTGGGCATAAGTAGTGCATACAAAAATTCACATTCAAAACAAAGTAATGCTCATAAACGACAGTGATAAAACTCCTTATGAGCTATGGAAATGAAGACCAGCCAATGTGAATCATTTCAGAGTTTTTGGAAGCAAATGCTACATTAAAAGAGATGGAAATATAGGAAAGTTTGATTCTCGTGTTGACAAAAGCATAATTGTTGGGTACTCAACCACAAGGAAAGCATACAAATGTGTCAATCTAAGGCTCAAAAAAATATTAGAAAGAATCAATGTGATGGTTGATGAGATAGGTGGACGAAGGATAAAAGAAGAAGACAAGGATTCATTGGAACAGGTTCACGAATAAGTAGCATAAGAGAAAGATGAAGAAGAGTGGTCAGAAGAAGCAGAACAAGAACAACAAGATCTTCAAGTACCTCCAAAGACACCTAGTAGACGAGTACATAAGAATCATCCATCAGATCGGATCATTGGAAATAAAGATGCAAGAGTTTAAAGTAGAAGAAGAATTTGTTCACCAGAACATCAGCACCTAGCACTATTGTCGACAGTTGAGCCAAGCAGTTTTGAAGAAGCCAACATGGATGAATTATGGATCAAAGCCATGGATGAATTATGGTTCAAAGCCATGAATGAAGAGTTAGATCAGATAGATAAAAATGACACTTGGGAATTGGTTCCAAGGCCAAGGAACAAGAATGTTATCAGTACAAAGTGGGTCTTCAGAAACAAATTGAACGAATATGGACAAGTTACCAGGAATAAAGAAAGATTTGTATGTAAAGGATACGCTCAGGTTGAAGGTATAGACTTTGAAGAGACGTTTTCCCCAGTTTCCATAATGGAAGAAATCAGATTGATCTTAGCATATGCATGCTCCAAAAATATTAAAGTGTATCAAATGGATGTGAAAATAACCTTACTAAATGGGGAGCTAAAGGAATAAGTCTACATTAAATAGCCAGAAGGATCGCAGTTGTCAGAGAATGAAAATTATGTTTGCAAGTTGAAGAATGCCTCGTATGGTCTTTAACAAGCCCTTAGAGCATGGTATTACATATTAGACAGACACTTACAACATCAAGGATTCAGGAAAGGAAATGTAGACAACAACCTCTACATCAAGGTAAATCAAGATAGTATTTTGTTAATTGAAGTTTATGTTGATGATATTATTTTTGGAAGTGATGATCACAAGATGAGCCAGAAATTTGAAAAGGATATGCAGAATGATTTTGAGATGTCATTACTTGAAGAATTATCCTTCTTCTTTGATCTTCATATATGTCAAAGCAACCAAGCCATTTTTATCTCTCAAACCAAATACATCAGACAAATGCTAAAGAGGTTTGGAATGGAAAATTGCAAACCAGTTAGCACTCTTACACAAACTAGTTGCAAGTTAATTAAAGATGATGATTCAAAGGATATAGATTAGAGGCAATACAAGTCAATGATTGACAGCTTACTTTATGTGACAACATCCAGACCAAATGTAAGCAGGCAGTTGGACAAGTGGAACGATTTCAAGTAGCACCAAAGGAATCACATGTTCTAGCAGTAAAGAGAATATTCAAATATCTCAAGGGTACATAAGAGTTTGGATTATGGTATCCAAAAGGAAAGGATCTATCACTTATTTCCTACACAGATGCAGATTAAACATGTTGCATTGATGACTGGAGAAGTACAAGTAGAGCAACGTTCTACTTGGGTGAGTGTTTGGTATCTTGTATAAGAAATAAACAGTCATCGGTATCATTGTCTAAAGCCAAAACAAAGTATATAGAAGTAGCATCATGTTGTACATAGGTCCTATGGATGAAAGAAACTTTGAAATATATACAGGTTGAGTATGATGAACCCATTATGATATATTGTGATAACACAAGCATCATCGGTATCTCAAAGAATCTAGTGATGCATTCCAAGATGAAGCACATTCCAATCAAGTTTCATTTTCTACAAGAACAGGTTGCAGATAAGAACATTAGAGTTGAGTATGTTGGGACCAAAGAATAGATTGCAAACATATTTACAAAACCACTTCCAAGGGAATTTTTTGGGTATCTTCACCAGAAACTTGGCATAGTTTCTGCCCCATGATGAATTTTGAATTTTATTCTTATATGTCTTAGATTTACACGAGGAAGCACCATAAAGAGGACAGCTCATTTTGGGGGAGTAGTTTCAAGGAGAGTTTAGTGAGGAGGAGCATCCCCAGGGACAGTTCAGTCAGGGGGAGCAGCCCCGAAGGGGTGTTACCTTTTCCATTGATGTCAAAGGGGGAGAGATTCATCAGATGCATGGAGAGAGAGTCAGATACTTGAAGAGAGAGCACATAGGAATCATTCCAAGAAGAGCATTGGTCACAGGGGGGGCATGAGAAATATTAATTTAGTGTTGCATCAGAGTGTTTCCATCAATGCCAAAGGGGGAGATTGTTGATTAAATTGGATTGGTTGTCATTGATGTCAACCCTTGAAGCAAGTCTAGTAGAAAATTATGGTAGCCTTAGCAGTGTGGTTAATAAACCCCAAGTTTGGTTGAGGAATAATGTAATGGAGATCAGTGCATTTGCGAGAGAGACTATTCTAGATGGATAGTACATGTCGTGTTGTTTACGGTGATATGTGGTACATCATGTAGTTCCTCACAGTTGAGGGGATATGGCTTAGTGAAGTTGGAGAACCCTCATGGGTTATCTAGAAGCCCCTAGAAGGTCAAAAAAATCAATTTATTTTAGAAGCTCCTAGAAGAAGTTTACTAGTCAAAGTGGTTATAACTAGGAGTTAATCATGAGTTAAGTGGCTCAAAAAGAAAATAATTAAAAATAAATTAGTTGCAACTAGAAGTGGTGAACTTACTATTTGTGGATAAAGTGGTTATATGTGGACAAGTAGTTAGAAGTGGGTTAGCCATAAAAGAAGGAAGTTGGGTAAAGTAGTAAGGAGATAACCCTTAGAGGAAGCTACTTTGAGAGTATAAATAAGAGAGCAAGGGTATCATATTAGAACCTAATGAGAACATTGAATATCTATTATTTGTAAAAAAATTATTGTTGGTACTCATTGATACATCTGAAGTTACGCAAGTTTGAGGTAGCAAAGGAGGGTCGATGGTGAAAGTTTTGGAGTTGCAGAATTATTGAAAAAACCCTAGTTTTTTAGGTGTATATGGGTTGCAGTGGAGGAAGGCACGTACATACGCAGCCTGAAAGAGAACCGGATGCGTATATATGCGGGTTGCAGAAGATGAAGTCACGTAACAGTGAGAAATCTCATGAAAACTTGAGTTGTTGAGGGTGCCAGGTTCTCAGAGTCTGAAAACAAGTTTCTAGGAAGGTCTACAGTGATCAGGTACAACAGATCTATCTACAGGTTCAAAATGTATGTCATATTCTTATGTGTAGTTGAATATTCTTGTCTACATGAGATATGGTCATGGGAGTTTGAGTATTTTCCCTAGAGAGGTTGTTGGTTATATGGAACTTATTGTATGAGTTAGATCTACAAAAATACAACACTAGTATGTATGGTATTCATTATTGTTACATCTTGTTGGGTTTTGTGTTGAGGCATATTTTGTATTTCTCGGTACATGGTTGAGGGTTTTTTGTTATGATGTGTTGGTGAAGTTGTTGGTATAATTTGAGGTTGCATATCAGTGAGGTTTTGATGGCTAGTCCATGTGAGGGTTTATTACACATGATTATGATTGTATTCACATGTATGGCACATGAATAGAGAGACATAGATACACAATTACAGATTGGATACAGTGACAGGTTACAGGTTGATATGACAGAGGCAAAAAAGTGTTTGAGTTTCAGAAAAACTGGAAACCATAGTTTTTTGAAGGTGTACGCAGGCTGACACAAGGAAGGTTGCATACATATGTGTGCTACAATATATACAGGTCGCGTACATATGTGTGCTATAGTATAGACAGGTCACGTATCTATTGGTATATGTTGGAACATTTTTTTGGTACAGGATGATTACAGGTCATTGGTACAGGTTGACTATAGAGTATTGGCACAGGTTGGCTACAGGTTGACTACAGAGTATTGGCACAGGTTGGCTACAGGTTGTTGGCACAGATTGGTACAAGTTTATAGTGTCATATTTTACAGTGATAGTGTGACAGTGGTTTCATCAGTTATTTGGCAGTTATATTTCAGGGCAATAGGACGAGGCAAGGATAGGTGATTGTAGCCACCTTCCAGTTGTAGACGAAGAACATAGGGGGTTATAGCCTCCTTTTGGTTGGAGCCAGAGAATTGGGGATTTGGAGCTTCCCTCGGGTTTTAGCCTAAAAATATAGGGGGTTGGAGCCTCCTTCCAGTTGCAGCTAGAAAACAAAGGAAGTTGGTGCTTCCAATGATTGTAATTCTTAAAGACATATGAGAAAAAACATTGTGGTTTTCTCCCGCATTGCGTTTCCACGTGAAAATATTAGTGTATTGTGTATGTGTGTGATTTCTCATTGTTCATGGTTTATTTATTCTACACTTGTTGAATGATGTTGGTAAATTGATCATAAATTTAACTATGCTTA
>ML779363.1:889953-921923 GCA_009831015.1 Picea engelmannii
AAAGCCTTAATATCCTAGGCCAAATAGATTATTGGGCCTTTGTTGGTAGATTGTCTTGTTCCTACATGAAGTTAATTGAAGCAATTAAGGGACTAGTCCATAATTTTTGGCATGAACATACCAAGCCTTCATCCATTTAGAAGGATGTGTCAAAGTTGAAAAGATGTTATGGTGACTAGGAACCCTATATTAAACACATTTTTGACATGCCATGTAAACAGAACTCTATGAAAGATTCAAGAATGAGCACAAGGAGTTGAACATGAGCCAAAGATCTTTCGGAAAATGAAAACCTTAGTATGTTAGAATATGCACAGGTTGTAACACATGTCGATGTCAATACAACATAGAATTTGGTTATTATTATGACATGTATATACATATTCATCGTGTTTTTTTATACTAACCATGTGAAGGAATGCTTATCCATAGTATTTTCAATTTCATCAAGAAACTTTATTTGTAGCATTAAGTGCTTAAGGCTTGATGGAAAAAAAATATTATGCAAAATTTTATTTAAATGGGACATGCCCAAGGGGCAGTGGATTTACATTTTTGAGCTAATGCATTCATGAAAGTGAAGACCACAAATTTGGCAGAATGGTGGTTGACATGCAAAACTTCAAATATGTTACTTATGAATTATATGATGAGAAAAAAATAAAAAAGATATCATTAGTGATCCCAGGTCAGTGTTGTGTACTTAAAGGGAATACATTTTTTCAAATTGCACTTTAAAATTGTACATATAGTTTGAGCATGTAACATTCTAATTATGTTCTAATTTTTTTGCCACTAGGTATGAGTATGTGATTTTATCAAAGAGTTTTTGGAGAAAAAAAACTAACATTATGTTCAACATGTTCATGTGGCACGATGGTAGGATGAGCAATTTAGAATGTGCGGGTACACCTTTCCCCTTGGTACTATACTATCAGTTATTGATTTTCTGGAGAACTACACCTTCCAACCATAAAATGAGATATAAATCTAATCTTATCATTCAAATCAGGTAAGCATAATGGTACATATCACATATAGGCATGGCCTAGATAGAAGTGAAGACAAGAGGATGATATTGAAGGATTCTAACTTTTATATAAGTGATTATAAGTGCCATGACCTACATTTTATACAATATTTATTTCAAAGGTTCTATGGTCATTTTAAAGAGAGAGATATACATATGAATCGACATTGTATTTGGTCAAATAGTTGTGTGGGACAAATAAAAAATTCCCATGTATTTCAATGGTTGAGTTTGTTGCACAAAAAATGCAATGTGCCACATATTTGGAACTATTATGAGACTCAGCATGGGAAAGGTGAATGTGACGGAGGTGCATGAATCAAAACTACGCTATGCAAAGAGATGAATTTTGTGAAAAATTCTCCTATTCAAGATGCAAATTATATAGTCCAATGGTTCTCTACAATTATGATAGAGGCAACAAGAAGGCAAGAGGAATCAACAAAGAGAGGACATGTGCAAAGAATTTTTTGGGAGGTGTTTAATGTATTCATATGCATATTATTGCAACAAAGTATGTAGAACTCATGGATTTCATTTATTTCGAAGCTCAAATAACCTTGTATTTGAAATATGGATGCAAAAACTTGTGTGTTCTATGGACTGTGTAGCAGTGGTAAATTAGATATTTCAAATGAAAACTTTGGGTTGATGCATGGGATCACGTATCACTTACAATATACTTGCATGTAATTGTTGGCACAATCCTGTTAAAGGAGGGATAATATTCTATTTCACCAGATTATGATCATATCTCTGATCTTGTACAACTAGGTATGTTACAGTTGGAAATATTTCAAAATATTGTGGTAAAAATATATGATAGTTTGTGATTCATCTATCTTATCAAACTCTTACACACTTGTATTTGATCTTACATTGCATTTTTGTAGGACACATATACGCAATGGTTCTCGAAAGACAATGAATGGAGCATTGATTATCGGTCATCACAATGCATCGAATGGAAGCCAACCCTTAATACATCGATGACCAATGTTAAATGCATTAAAAATTTAATTGGTTCAATGGTTGTTAAAGGTGAATAACTTACATTAGACAAAAACTCAAGAAAGGTCGATGGTTATGTATTCATGGATTATAGACCTGTGCATTGGGATATCACTTTACAAATTTGGTATATCACTACAAGCAATGACTAGAAAGAGCTCATCAAAGGTACAATACTTCCTACCTCATTCAGAGCATGATAAATTGATGGAGACCATTAGTAACAGAGAGGATTTGAATCGTCTATGTGAATGACATCAGGTAATTATACAAGAGAAGCAAAATGATTGTTCGACGTTGTATTTTATATTGAGGTACATGGATTGTTATTTTGTTTTTTTAAGGCATTTACATATAACTAAATTTGTTTTAATGCATGATTCTAACACTAGTACCCTTTTATGTGCCCATGTTATATGAAGAATCATAGGCATATGAGGGCCCATAAATAAGAACAATGGTGTTTTTCAACACCACCAACCGAAGCCCTGGAAAGATGAAATACCGTATTTCAAACCTAATTTTATTACCTATTTTTCATTGCATGACTCCACTAATTTTGTCTTGATTGAAAACAACCCTAATTCATCTAACTCCCCTAACCATGCCTTATAAATTTTTCTTGTTTCAAACAATTTGTTTCTTTTATATTCTAATATAGGAATGTTGTATCATGTCACAAGTGTCCCTATCATGAAAACGTTAAGACACAATATGATAAGATCAAACATGGTGTAAATTTGTTACTTACAATCTACAAACACTTCAATAGTGCATGGATATAGTAGTGAGGGTTTTGACATAATCATGGCAAATGACACTCTATATGACTTTGTTATGAAGTAATAAGAAGGATGTTGATGAGATAACTTCTATATTTATGTTATGTATTATTTTTTCTCTTGCATGAATGAAATCATAGTATTCTGATTTTATATATTTCTCATGAATGTATAGATGAAGAATGGTTGCACACATACTATTTGTTCTACATGTATATTTGTATAAGGAAATAAATCATAAAACTTCATGTGAGACAACCATATGGACATGTGGTCTTCAAATTAGGTCATCTTAAAGTCTTGGAATCTTATGGACATCTTGGAGGGCATGTTATGCTCTTATGGAGGTATTGTAAATTGTTATTATTTTTACATGCCTACACCTTAAGTTATGCTCGTATGTTAAATGCTCTTATGGAGGTCTTGGAAATTTATCCCTACACCTTATGTTATTCTATTGTGGATATTGTATCAAATCCTAGTCTCACATTAGTTCTAAAGACTCCACTTCAACAAACATTCATGACCCACTTCAACAAGCATTCAAGGACATTGTAAAATTTTGATGTTAGGCTCATTTGACTAAAATTCTACAACAAGAGTTATGATAGCCTAGTTGTACATGTCTTCTACAACTAGAACTATGATAGCCCTAATCATTACTTTCAATAATTACTTTTATGGTCAAAGGAATAGTGGAATACATATCGATCTGAAGCATTATGGAGTGAATCCCTTATGTCATGTATCTCATGGATTAAACCCTCCCACTTGCATGATTCTACAAAATCTCTAAGATTGACAAAGATGCATTGAAATTTTGGTGGTGACCCTCTTTGGGGATCTAAGGATTTAGCCTTGGAACTGCATTGGTTCTTTCTCTCACCCCTTTGGCCTTGATGCCTCATAACCAAACCCATATCCATGTATTTCCATGCTTACATCACTTCTTGTTGATATGGACAAATAGTTCCATAGGTAATTATCTCTTTGGATTTCGATGAGAAATCCACTAGATCTTCATCCCCGTCCATCTATTTCTCTAGATATGAAATGTAAACCCAATTATTCCACTGTGGAGAAAAAACAATAGGTGTAATATAATAGCTATAATATTCACAACATTCCCACTCAAACAAGTATTTACATAAGTTTACTTATGGGTATATGTTTTGCAATAGTTTTGGATTTGCACCAAACCCACACTCAACTCTTTTAGAATGGGATTTAAAATTTGTGACAAATATTTATGCATTAAAGATTGGGCATGCATTAGAAGTTGACTTATTCCAAAAAAAAAAATCTTGCTTCATCTGGAAGACTTGCAGCCGAGTTGGATTGGTGCTATTTGTGCCAATATTTTGTAACAAAAATATGTAACTTCTATAATTGGTTATCATATGTATTTACGTAATGTGTCACAAGGATCTAGAGTACTTGATTCCATTATAATTTATTATATTTTGAATATTTTTGACAATTGGACATGTAAAACTCATATATAGATAATGGAGAGTACATTGATACAACTTTCTCCATGGTGATCAATATGTACCTAGAAATAGTGCATTTGAGGCTACTAATAGCTATCTACATATTAATAGAAACAACATTAAATGTGTTTTTTTTGGGTGCATAATGTTTTCCTCTCTCCATGCCTACCTCCCCCACTTTCTCATATGGCATGTATTTGATGGAGGAATGGATATGTATGGTTGGAAACATATATTTATAGTTAATGTTCTTATGTGTATGTTGGTAATGATTAAATAAGGATTGATGTAAGAGTGTGTATATCTTCTTTGGTATTGTAAGTTGAATTTCCATATTATGCAATGGTTGGAAACACCCTTTGTGAATTGGCCCAAGTGGGGTGAAAATGTAGGTGCTCACTTAGGTAAAATTAGACTACAATTTTGTTGGGCATACATTGAGATCATGATATAAATTAGTGCCAGTCAAGGTTTTGTTGTCAAGCTCTGAATTGCTATATGGTAAAAAATAATGAGATGGAACTCGACTAAAGAATTGATGCAAGGACATTGAATTGGTTGACGAAGGCTCAATTTATCAATGTCAACATGAAAAAAGAGAGAGAGTATTATATGGACTTAGAGATTTGTGCAATTTGTTTTTTATAATTTTCTTTGATTTTTTTACAAGATGATATTGCAACAGATCAAATTCTAAGTTTTGTGGACCTAGGACGAATCTTAAGTTTAGAGCAATGTTAAAACTCCACACTTGGAGGAAATAAACAATAAGTAAGTGCATATGATCAATTGTTGGTTCATTGACATAATTAAAGGTTATCATATGGAATTAGCAATTGAAACCAACACATGGGAGAATCTATAATTCTTGGTTTGTTTATGAGGTATGATGTTTCAAAGTATTCCATTATGGATAAGATTTTGATGGAGAAATATGTGATCTTTCACATAATCAATTAAGTGGTTTAGTAAGAACAATGTATCAAGGGTGTTCATTGATAAAACTATAAAGGGAGGGACACTGACAGGAGACTGTTACAAAGAGATGGAAAATGTTGGGTTCAAAACACCAAGTGACACTATAATATTTTGAGTAATTTTCCATCAAAATAACATCCAAAAAAAAAAATTCCCAAAATGGCCCCTCAAAATTGGCTTTATTGCTTCCAATGGGCATTTGTGCATCAATGATTACAACTAAATTTGTGTCCAAATTAACATACATATACGACTATTGTCTCGATAGTAGCATCAACAAAGGCTTCTAGATCGTGCACTTTGGATATGATGATGATATAGAAAATTGTGTCTTCATTTGGTCACAATAGCATCCACAAATTTATCCAAACTAGCATGTACCCAACCAAGATTGGATTGTTCAATTTTTTGAAATGGATGCCCATGTTGCTACACCAATATGCTCATATCACATACCTTTGTTGTAATGAATCTATATTTCCAACATTGTAAAAAAAAATATCGGAATCCTTACTTAAATAGCATTGGGTTTGTGGTCTTATCTAATCCAAGTATCATCTTTAGTTCAAAACAAATGTTTGAATTACTCTTTATTATGAATAAATTAGCATAGATTCATCTTACCCATAACCTAATAAATGTGGTTGGATTTATTTGATCGTGGTTGACCCTAGTTGACTTTAATTGCATATAGCTATCCATGGTTGGCACTACCCCATTCACTGACTAGCAACTCCTAACCTAATGACCACTGACAAATATGGTTGACTATAGGTGTCTACAGTTGAATGTAAGCCTAATATGTCAATGGTTGATGTTCCCTAACCCCTAACCTAGTAATGGTGGTTATCTATGGTTAACCACGATTTACCATGCTTGATGCTACTCTACTAACTGGCCATTAAACCCTAACCTAATGACCACTAACAAACATGGTTGACTATAGCTATCTATGGTTGAGTGTAGCCCTAATATGTCAATGGTTGACTACTAACACCTTAACCTGCTAACCCTTTAACCACCAACACAATAACAATGGTTGACTATGGTTGACCATGGTTGCATATAGTTTTCCATGGTTGACGCTATCATCATTAATAAACCATTAGCATATTAATTAATGACCCCTAACAAATATGATTGACCATGGTTGAATATAGAACTAATTTATGTCGATGGACCACTAACCCCCTAACACCTAACCTAATAATGATGGTTGAATATGATTGGCCATGGTTGACTCTACCACCCTAACCAACCACTAGCCCCTAACCTAATAATTACTAACAAACGTAGTTGAATATGAATAACTATGGTTAAATATGATTGACTATAGGTGTACATGGATGAGTGTAACAACTATTATAGTTGGGGTCGAAAAATGACATTTATTATGATGTCAATTTTAACATAAACACTTTGTGTCATTTTTGGCCTTGGAATTGGCCAAAATTATAAATAAATAAAAACCTCACTAACATCACGTTATTGACGCTTGTAAACATCATATAGTCATGGAGAGGTTGGAGACTTTACTTTATACTTGGAGATTGAACTAGATTTTGACTTTGAAATAATGCTTTGATTAAATGCCATTTTATTGACATCCTAAGTGTCATTTTTTCCATGCTTGTACATTGATTTAGAGACATCTAAGAGTCAATTTTAAGTGTCATACTATTGCATTAGCATTGCTTTGAGGTAGGGAGGGGTTACATTAAATTCAATTTTTGTTGCATTCAATAGTATTGAGGTGATGCATGTAAATTATTAACTCCTCCTATAATGTGTATACATTCAAAACCATGGAGAGGATGCATATGTCTTATTAAAAGATACTCAATTCATGTAGGTTCTTTGTTGCTAATATATTTGTAAACAATGTTTTCATTCGTGGATTTTATGAGCATTTATCTAATCAACTTAGTATATTGTGATTAAAGGATATAATTTTTGGAATACCATACCTCATTAGAATGGAGGCATGATTAAAGGATCTTATGGTTGGAATAATATTAGGAAAAAATTACCTTAAGAGGGATTCTATGACATTGGAGATGCCAGAAGTGTTAGGTTTTTGGAGGATTCTTGACACCAAAAACTAATGTTGTAGATTCAAGACAACTTGGGAGAAGTAAAGGATGAATCCAGACAAGTACAATAGGCTTAGTTTTACCAATCCTTGGCACATGAGGAAGGTCCTAAGAGAGCTACTCCAACAAGGAAAAAATGGAAAAGGCTAAGAAAATGGCCCTTAAGAATCCCAAATTGATGCATAGAATCTCTCTAGCACGAACTAAATCTAAGGAGGATAATAATAAGGGAAGGAGAAGATATATACCAAGGCGAATTCACATGAGGGAGGGATGTTATATAAACAAGTGGGTATATCAAATATTATATGATATGTTATCCAATACTATATGAGAATGGATTCTTAACCCCTTTGATCATAATATACTTAACATAATTTGAATTATAACACCTACGATCCTAATCTAGAATACATGGAAAGAGAAAAACTAGGATATCTCTAGGAATTAAATACGAACAAATGAATTTGTTTGGAATACAATAAGAAAAAACATAAGAGAGACAAGACAATGGGAGGTTGCAAATATAATGATCATTTCATTAAATTTGGACTAATTTTAATCAAATCCCCTTTAGAGATAGGTTGAAATTGGTGTTTTTAAAGTGCAAAATTCACACTTTCAAAAATCGATATTCACATTTTCAAATTTCAATTTTTCACCTTAGAAACACTAATATTCACACTTTCAAACACAAAATTCATAGTTTTTTAAGTTTGGTTTCTTATCATTAGTCCAAATTTGATGAAATGGTTATTATAGGATGATATTCCCCTGGGATAAACACAAAGTTGCATAATGGGGAATTAGAATAAATCTTATCTCAAAGGAAGAGGGAAATAGTCAATATAGGTATGGAGCAAATGAAACTTTGATACGACTTTCCAAGGAAACCCAAGAAACACATACATTGGTGGAGTGGTTAACCCATGAACATTATTCACACCTTTTGGCAAGGAATGTAGATATATTTGATCTATGTGAACCCTTTTCCTAGGGTGTATTTTGGAGGTTGATTAACTCTTTTGGTTAATGTACAGATGATCATGGCATAGGAAAATAACATATGTCAATGGAGTGAGTTGATAAGTGGACAAACTCAACCTTTTTAGTGAGTTCATTTTGTTCCAGCAAGGCAAAGTTTTGCACTCATTTTTTTTAAATTCCGACAATCAAGGTCTTCTTTAAAAGGGTTAAAACCATTGAAGACAAAGTTCCATCATCAAAGCTCCCATCAATCAACTAAAACTATAACTTCCAACAAGATTCCTACTAGATTTGAGGAATAATTTTGACAAAAAAGGTTGAGTTTGTCTACTTATTAACTTACTCCTATGTTAATAATATAAATTAATTAATTAAAATAATTAAATAATGAAAACTAAAGAATATAAAAACAAAAAACAAATGTTATATGTCATAACATATGACATATGTTATAACATATAAAACATGTTATATGTTATAACATATTACATATGTTATAACATATAAAACATGTTATATGTTATAACATATTACATATGTTATAACATATGAAGTATATCATAACATATGAATATGTTATAACATTCAAACATTCCACAAACAAGCTCAAGCATAGTGCAACCAAGCTAACCCCTGATTGTAAAGACTAGCCTTCCATTGCACCCTATGAGATGTTGAAGTCGACCTATGAATTTGAGATCGTTGGAAGAGGGAGAAGACAAATACAATAATAATAGTGTGGAGCTCATTTTTCCATGAGAGGGATCACACCTACAACAGGGGAGGACACAAAGGATTTGAACCATTTCTATTTGAAAGTCATAGAAGAAGAAACACAAGAGAGGATCCGGAGACTACCCTAATTGAGTTATGACACCTAAAAATGTAAGTCAATTTGCACATGTATGTAAAAAATGATTTTATGATAAATTGTGGGGTAAAAAATCTTGAGGGGAATAAGAAGACCCATGGTAACATAGGCAAAAAGAAGATGTCGTGACCAAAAAATATACCTTAATTGGCTCTAAGTCTACACGAAAAAAATTTATATGATTCCCCACTATAAACCATTGATTTTTCTACCTATTGTTTGACATTTTGGGGCAAATATTTGAGTTTGAACTCTTTGCCTCTTCTCTCGAGAGGGGATCATTGGCTTAATAGACAATGACTCTTTATGGGTGTGTGAATTAGTCACATTAAATGTATTTTTGACCTCAAAATGTAATTTGAGCTAGCTAACCATACTCCCAATAAACATTAATAAAAAAAAGTTAAGAATATAATGTTGGTTATTTTTCAAAAATCTTGCATCAAGTCAACAGTATACCTAATATTTCATACAAACCATGCATATTCTTTCATCAAGGTTTAATCATCACATTATATATTTTTTTTAATATCTTCATTACATATTATAAATAAATATTATTTTCTTTACATATTTTATAATCTTCATGAAAGCAATATCTTCCAAATAACGAGACCGTCTTTGAAGTTGGGTTTTTAAGCCCATTATCAATGGCTTCTCAGCTTCTCATTTCTTTGAAATGCATGTGAAGAAAAATAAAGAATGAAGATATTTTTTTAGTTGATTGTTTGAATTTATTCATAGAAAAAAAGAGATTTTTCCTTTAACTTGGCGTGCTTCTTGATATGTACAGATAACATGTGAATTTTCCAAATTGTTGTTTATAATAGCCATTCAAGTCCTAAAGCATATAAATATATTTTGTTAAGGATTTGACTTTGGGAATGATTGAAAAATGAAAGAAAAATGTTATAGTTTTATGCATGGGTGATCTGAATAGCTTCATTATAACAATGAAACATGATGTGTTTTAGATTTCATAAGCGCTAATACTTTTGAAGCTTGTTGAAGTGTGAGTACTTATTTGTTAATAGACGATTTTGTTATGATTTTTTGAATGTTGATGTGATTATGAAGAAACATGTTGCTATGAAATTGTAAAAAATATATATGTTATGTGCATTTTAATTATTTTGTTTTTACAATAATATGGTTTTGAAAATAAAATGAAATAAATGTGAAGATGAATGAGGTGTACAACTGGTTAGAAGATAATTATTTTTTGTGTTCCATGTTTTACAATGATGAATTTGTTTTTGTGAAAAAGAGATCATAAACTTTACACGTATTGATTTATAAGGTTACTACAATGTCCTTTATAATAAGGAGGTATCTTTCCATTCTTCTCACTTGCAAATCTCTTTCCCAATCCCATGTCCCCTTTCATATTCCAATGTTGTTTCATCTCCAAAGTTATTAATAGCAGTGAAACCCTTTCATATTCCAATGTTGTTTATCTCCAAAGTTATTAATAGCAGTGCAAAAATCATTTGCTTCTATTCCCTTTGCATGGTTGATGAATGGCATGTTTGGTTGGTGTTGATGTTGGTTGTTTGGGACATAAGAGTGAAGTATTGAATTTTTTTGTAACTTTACTATTAAAGATGAATTTTAGTGTAAATAAATTAATTTGCAAAATCTTACAATCACGGGGTTGTATGTTAGTAATATTTTAAAATAGTAATATGATTACATGTGGTTTCCTATCAATCCTAGTTATGTTGTTTGTGATGTACTTGCAATTTGATTTAGCAATAACAACTGATGATGCACTTTTATAAAATGATAGTTTTTGTTGAATAAACATTTTTCCTTTCATCACATCGTAAAATGTGAAAGATTTAAAGAGTAGGCACATTGATATGTTCAATTCATTGTGATTGAGTTCATTCCCACTCATTTCTTGTTTTCAAATGAGTTCTTATATGATGACATAGTTTGCCTGATTTTCAAATTCACGTGTTTTTTCTCAATAATGTATATAGGAAGTTAGATGTACATAAATTGACCTTCCTTCATACTAACTATGGTTTACCGTGTCATAATTGGTTATAACAAATTCACAATGGTATTCTTCCATCATCTCGTTCATTTGAACACAAAATTTTCTAAATGATGGACACTCAGTTTTCTTTTGCATGTCAACTCTTCATTTACAAGTGTAGTTTAATTTTGCAAAACATTTAGTTGGTTGTTGGCCCTTGACCAAGTTTTGGAGAACCTTGGTCATGTTTGACCACTTTTTGGACTTCGACAAGCTGGTCGAAGACTGAGCGCCCGACGAAGTGGAGATCATGGGATCTCACCACCTTTTGCAGAATTTTTTGGGCTTAGGGTTTATGTAACGAGTATGGGATGTCAGCCCATGGGTTTTACCCATGTTTAGGCCTTTTGTAAATGTATAAATAGAAAGCTAGGCGATGTAAGAAAAAAAGGTGGTTATGTAGTAGTGTGATGTTGTGCTAAATGCAAGTGGTGTAAGTGGTTGGATCTATGTGATTGAGTTGGCTCTATGCCTATTGTGTGTTGAGAACTTACAGAGCTAAGTGCAAGTGATTGTAAGAAGGCTCAGTGCTTGTACCAAGCTCGGAGAAGGAGGATCTGGTGAGGTGTGTGTAGATCTCTTGTCCTATGCGGAGTAGGTTTTGAGGATTTGTTCTTGTAAAAAGATTGAAAGAAGATAATAAAGAAGACGAAGAGTTGGTGGATGTAACCCCACATTGGGGGTGAACCACGTATATCCTATGTTATGGTTGCTTTGTGTGATTGATGTGATTTATGCTTAGTACTGTCATCTTTATGTATGTTAGATGCCTCTGATATAGTAGCTTAGTGCCTAGTGATTTGAATAAATGCTAGATCTGATCTATTTCCATGTGTTAAGTGCATGATGTGTTAGATCTTGTTGAATACTACGCTGCTTTGTAATTAGGGTTTCTTCCTGCAATGTGAATAAGGGTTCAATACTAATGACTGTTAACCGCTAAGTGTTATGTTAAGTACTATGATCACAGATCTATGTCCCGGCTAGGTTGTAGACACTTGAGTCCTGCAACCACCCCTGCCTCTACCTCGGGTGAGACTTCATCTTCTTCGCAGGTGTTGCCGAAAGGGCCAGTAGTTAGGGTTTTTTTGATGCATTTTTTAAGCGTTGAACCCTGGGTCTGCCCCTATGCCAAAAAATGGTTTCGTTGTCGGGACCTGAAACTGTGATTGTTGGGAACTGAAGAAAAGAGAAAGCTCTATGCGTAGATCTGTTGTTGTAGTGCACAGTATTCTACTTGACTTGCGAAGATCTATGCTAAGAAAGGAATCAGATCTGAAGAAAAGAGGTAAGATCTTAAAGCTTTGTGCCCTGATAAAGGTAAGATAAGCGAAATTTTTTGTTTCGAAGGAATGGATCTAGGTATGCTTGATAGATTTTTTCCTAGTCTAAAAACTAGGGCACAGCTAGAAGAAAGAGGATTTGAAATGAATAGATTTGATAGAAGTAATGAAATATATGTTATTCCTATGCATAGAAAGAATGTTTGGACTAACAAATGGATGCAGGATCCTAGAAATAATTTTTTGCAAGTTCATTATTGTGATCCTAGTGCGCAGTACAGGAAATGTTGGGGATCATTTAAAAGAAAAAGAGGATTAACTTTTTGTTATAGTTGCAGAAGACTGGGACATCTTGCTAAGGAATGCCCTGGTAGAGGTCCTAGTTGTCTTTGTTGTAAGGCTATGGATCATGAAGTTCTGGATTGCCCTAGAATGATTGCTAAAGTTGAGAAGATGAACATGAGACAAGAAAACCAAGAGGAAGGTCAAGAGAATAAGATACGCTAAAGAACCAGAAATAATCAGAGGCTATATTATTATAGATGAAAGAAACATTGAATGATCACAAAGACACCAGTTTATCAGAGATCTTAAAAGAAAAAGAGTGCATAGAAACAAGGATAGGATACTTCAACATAGACTGTGTATTGGATGCAGAAACACATGGGAATATCATGACAAAAATTACTTGGGAAATCTTAGGAAAGCCTGTTATGGTTCCTTCATTGGGAGGAATAGGATTGTTTAAAGGAAAGTTGATAACCCTATGTGGAATACTTTCCCATGTACCTATGAGTGCTCATGTAACATCGACAGAAGAAGAATTTGAGGTCATCAAGTTGGTTGAGAACAGCGCCCCATTTGCTCTTTTGCTAGGAAAAACCTGGATTGAGAAAGATCGGATCTGAAGGAAAGAAGAAGAGGAAGCTCTAGAAAAGAAAAAGAGAGAACTAAGGGATTTCATGGCTAGGAGAATAGTGCACTTACTGGAATAACATGAGGAAAAGTCGAAGCTACTAAGGGCCAAATACCTAGCTGTCGAAGTTGAGAAAATGCAGGCAGAATTGAAACACATGTCCATACAGGAGAGTAGGGTACCTACTCCAGAAAGAGAAGAAGTATTACCATCAAACCCTGTGAAAGACCTTCAACAGTGTGAATTTACTATGCTAAGAGCGGATAAGAATAAAAATGGAAAGAGGAACCCAATGATTCAGATAACAGGAAAGAAATCTAGAAAGTGCAGTAAGAAGAAAGAAAAGTTAGAAAAATTGCAGGAAGTTCCAGAGAGGACTTCGCAGAAAGAAGGATTACAGAATTTGAACTCTGTCGGAATAGTAGAGCAGCACACATTAGCACTTCGCCATGGCGAAGAAACATGACCGTTGGAAGTGTTCCAACCATTAGAACGATGCTCCCGATAGACATTTCATTTATATCACTGCGCGCAGAGATGAACATAAAGAAGTGCTCCAGTCCTACTATAAACTCATGGAGGAGGACATGGAAGAAATAACCAAGGAATGACCTGCAGAGTTCCTTATACCAGTTGACCAAGAAGAACTATCTAACCCCAAACTCATTGGAATTCCTGTAGTCACTCGCGAATAATATGATGCACCCAGCAATAGCAGAAGGAAGAAGAAGGAAGAAGTACAGGAATTGAACAACGCATCCAAAGAAACTACACCAGAGTCACCAGGAGGAGGAGGTGATGACAAAGTAGATCAGGAAGAGAACGAAGGGAAAGAAGACAAACAAGAACAAGGCAAACTGACACCGCCTAAGGATCCCCTCGAGGAGGTTGAGACATCCAAGAAAATAGAGGGGTCCCCCACGAAACCTTCATCATGGAAAAAGTCAAAAGCTAGTAACCCCAAGTTGCAGACTGTGCTCACGGTGGATGACATTGACCTCATCATCTTCGTTGTATCAGATACCTTAGAGGATATTTCACAATGCAACAAAGAAAAATAGGAGACCATGTATGATAGGATTGAAGCAGAGCTTAAAGGAGTACAACGGGCTCTCTATTTGAGTCGTGCAGTGTCTACTGCACCATCACCATCAGAAGGAGCAGAGTTGGGAGATGAGCCTAACTACCCAGCTACGCAGAATAGCAGAGGCGACAGAAGCTCACCTTTGTCATGTCCAGGAGGAAAAATAATAGGCTATAGAGGCTTTGAAGCAAGCAAAAGAGGAATTCATAGAGCAACGTCAGGTTTCGCAACAAGAAAAATTCGACCTCCAGGCAAAGTTCGCAGAGGATAGAGCGCAGCTCCAGATGGAGAAAGAACAGTTGTTGGCAGAATGGGAGTTAAAGAAGCAATCACCAGAGCACTTTGCTTTGTGACGGGCTTAGAACAGATGGAATAAGAAATAGCAGAGAGCCAGGTGGGGAAGCTTGCTGAAGCCATTCAACAACTTCAAGCAAGGATTGCAAAACTGGAATTGCAAGTAGTGTCAGACACTCTGTAGGAAGTGCGAGATCAAAGAGAAGAAATTGCCAGGAGCACAGTTGAGAGAATCAAGGCATTAGCCTTGGAATGCAAATAACTCAGCAATCGAAATGTGCATACCTATGAGTGTCTTGCAGAGGACCCAGAACTAAGGACACTGGGGTCATAACTCCAGGAAGCAAAGCAACAAGAAGCAACAGTACAAGCACAGTTGAAGCCACTGTTAGCGATCGAGAGGATGAAAATATCCTAGGAACAATGCACAGTTTAACAACAGGTCCATGCCATCTAGAGTAAAGTCATGGAAGTGACCCAGAGGCTCCAGCTAGTGCAAAATGAAGCATGCACACTTTTTGAGGAGATTGAAGGACAAGGTGCACACCTAGAACAAGTGGTCACTTCAGTGGAACAGCGCTTGGAAGGACCTGTGACCGAGAAGGTTATTCAGGAGTTCTCCGAGCAGGAGGCTCTAGCGAAGCAGCAGGTCGAGGCAGCTCGAGCTAAGCTCGAGGCCTTCGAGACAGAGTTGCCTAGATCAGAGTGACTTGGGATGAGCCACAGGTGAGTGTTGGGGGCTCATTGGGCCTTGACCAAGTTTTGGAGAACCTTGGTCATGTTTGACCACTTTTGGGACTTCGACAAGCTGGTCGAAGACGGAGCACCAGGCGAAGCGGAGATCGCGGGATCTTGCCACCTTTTGTGGAATTTTTTGGGCTTATGGTTTAGGTAATAGGTATGGGATGTCAACCCATGGGTTTTACCCATGTTTAGGATTTTTTTAAATGTATAAATAGAAAGCTAGGTGATGTAAGAAAAAAGGTGGTTATGTGGTAGTGTGATGTTGTGCTAAGTGCAAGTGATGTAAGTGGTTGGATCTATGTGATTGAGTTGGCTTTGTGCTTATTGTGTGTTGAGAACTTGCAGAGCTAAGTGCAAGTGATTGTAAGAAGGCTATGTGCTTGTACCAAGCTCGGGGAAGGAGGATCTGATGAGGTGCGTGCAGATCTCCTGTCTTATGCGGAGTAGGTTTTGAGGCTTTGTGCTTGTAAGAAGATTGAAAGAAGATAATAAAGAAGATGAAGAGTTGGTCAACATAGCCCCACGTTGGGGGTGAACCATGTATATCCTGTGTTGTGGTTGCTTAGATTGAAGCATGGTTGTTGCTTAGGATATACATTTAGATTGAAGCATGGTTGTTGTCCTTTAAGGATATTTTAAAGTCCTTTCTAGCGGATGTGGTTAAAACTTGTTTAGCAATGGGGCACACTCTTGAGTGTCAATCATAAGGTCGGAGTCAATAGTTTAACAAAGCCAATCCAACTCTTTTAACCTACAATTTAAACCCTTGACTATTGGATTCCTAACCCCAACATAGTTCTTGACTTGACGAGAACTGTGATCTCAAAACGAGAACTCTATCCCTAAAAACATGTATTTCTTTGTTAAAAACACCAAAATCAACCCCTGAATTAGAAAGTGGTGCTACCGATAGCACATTTTTTTGTACAGGGTTAAAATTACAAGTTGTTTGAAACCATAGCCTCGACAACCAATATTATTGCAACAAAAACCTTAAAATCAACTACCAAATCGAAAAGTGTTGCTAGATTAGTAGCACTTTTTTTTTTCTCGAACTTAAATTTGAAACGTTTTTGAAACTGTGGCCTCAACAACTAGGTCCATTGCAACTCCCTTTTTTTGGCTTAAAACTTCAACATTTTTGAAATCATGACCCCAAAGAAGGATATTATTGTAAACAAACCATAAAATAAACCTTAAAATGTCCACTCCTTCAATATTAATTTAGAAGATAACAAAAATATAATAAAGTCCCCAATTTACCCTTGATCATCTTTCACATCTCTTAAAATAAATAAATAAAATTAGAAAAATGAAAATTTATTTAAAAAAAAAAATGTACTCTAAATAATACTAAAAAAAACTAAAGAAACAAAAACAAAACAATGTATTAGGAAAACTATAATAAAAAAATAATAATAATAATAATAATAATAATAATAAATAAATGTCCCCGAGGTGTAGGACAGTCGGTGACGGAGTGTATTGTTAAGCCACTCCGTGATGTTAAAGTCACCGGTTCGAAACCTGCGGGGACAAAAAATCCAACCATGTTAAGGGTTGGTGTGGCTCAGGTCGGGTGCGATCCCCGGGTGATTTTGACGGCTTAGATGCCCCTGAGTCGCGGTTTCTCAAGCCACAGGTTAATCGCGTAGCCAACAGGTCCCGCACAAATTAACAAACAAAAAAAATAATAATAAATAAATAAATAAATAATTGAAAAATTAAGAACAAAAAACAAAAATAAAAAAAATAAAAACAAACCCAAAAATACAAACAAAAAATCCATATGTTGGTCCCCCACCTACCCCTTTGATCCCCGTCCCCTTGTCTATTTCCCTACCCACCCGCCCATCCCCTTCCCTCCCTTACCCGTGCCCCTCCCATTCCCCCAACCCGTTGCTCCTATCTCCGATTCCCCCAACCCATTGCTCAACCCATTGCTCCATAGAAGCAAAAGGTTGGGGGAAAGGGTGGGGTGGCCCTCCCTTCCCACAATGTCATCACTCCTATGGAACAATGGACTTAACTGGTCAGGCTAAGTGGGGTGGGAGTGTACGATGACGGGAAAGGGGGACAGGGGCCAAAGGGGAGGTGGGCTAGGGAGGGGAACAACAACAGGGGTAGGACAATGGTTGAGGGGATGGGGATCGAAGGGGAAGGGGAGGATGGTCTAATTAAGTGGGAGAGGAATGATTCTGCAATATTTTTTATTATTTTCATTTATTTTTTATTTTCTCTTTTAATGTTTTCACTATTTTTTAATTTGGGGTTGTTGTTTTTTTAAATTTTGTTAATTTTTTTGTGATTTTTTTTAAAGAAGGGAGGTTTTTTTTTGTAATGGAGGGCACAGTGGGCTTTATGTTTTTTTTTTTCTTTTTGGTGAAATTCTCTAATTTTTTGTTTGGTTTTCCTTTTTGTGTTTTTCCAACAAAATATACTAAAAATAATTTATTTTTCCTAAAATCTTTAAGATTTTGCTTTAAATAAGATTTATAAAAATATATATATAGTTAAAAAATGATAAAAAACTTAAAAAATAAAAAAAAAATAAAAAAAAAAAGCTCAATTAGTATTAAAAACAATATTTTTCATTAAAATGCATGAGATCCTAAATTAATCAATACAATATAATTAAAATGGAAATCGAAACTTTGAAAAAATAAATGACAACATTTTTAATAATGTTAAAAATGTTAAAGGTATTTTTTTATAAAAGACACTGAAAAAATAAGAAACACCATTGAAAAATAAATAAAACTACACTTTTAAACCAAAATGAAAGCAATTGAAAAAGCAATATTTGAAAAAAAAATGTGAATACTTTATAGATAAGAAGATTCAAAATGTAAAAAAAATGTCTCCATAAAAAATGGTGCTACTCTCGTAGCACCATTTTTTGAAACGAGGATAAAAATAACCACAAAATGCTACCTCTAAGAAAACAAGAACTCTTGAAGGTTTTCATCAAGTTGGTAACTATATTACCCTTGTACACACCTATGAGTAGGTATCTTAGTGGCAATCATAGGTTCTTACCAAGTGGATTTCGTGTATTGAGAAAGCATCTGAGAGAAAAAGTTGTTGGTCATTAGGAATTGCCCCTAGTGCCCTTTAGTATAACTGTTCTTTTCACACATTCACTTGCTCCTTTGGTTGATTTAATCACCATTCATTAAGAGTGATTGGAAGGCCTTGTTACTATACACAATCTAAGAGCGATTGGAAGGCGTTGTTACTATACACAATCTAAGAGCGATTGGAAGGCCCTATCACTTGGGGCTTATCTAGCCGTTAAATATAGGACTAAGAGATCATCTTCTTTTCCATCATAAAAAAGCAGTATAAAGATTTGCTTGAAATTTTGCAGCACATGGTATCATTTTTTGCTTTTTTGTCTTACCTTATTTTTATTGTTGCATTCTTATTGCCTTCATTTCAATTGCCCTTTCGATTCATTGATTGTTTTCTTATGCTCCGAGACTTCATTTTAATTTCTTGATTTTATTGTGCCATTCAACTTTCAATATGTCTTGGATCCTTTATTTATATCCTTTATTTATATCCAAGAGTCTGTCTTCTCACTCTTTCTTGTTATATTTAAATTTCACTTCTTATGACATCTTCTTCTTCCTATTGAATTTCTTCAAATGAAATACCTACATAAAATGTTTTTTATCTAAATGATGTTCCCATCCAATAAAACACCTATGAAACTAGAAAACATAATCAATACTCTAATATCATGGTATAACATAATTCAATTTATTTTTCACTTTAACTTCACCTTAAACTTTGAATCACTATGCCTTGACTTTAAATTTACTAGTAAACAAAAATTAATTTCCGACTTCAACTTGGAGTTTAGATTCGACTTAGCTTTGTTGACTTTCATTGGAAAAATAATGTCTCTTATGTTACATGACTATAATGGACTTTGCATGACTTTTACTCTCTTGCCACTTACAACTCAATAGTAATAATCTCAACTTGGCAGATATTAATGAGTAATGAATGACTCATTGAACTTTGAATTTACTAACAACCTTGACTTGGTAAATAATAACCAATAAGTTTTGTGGCTCTAATGGAATTTGCATGACTCTCTGGCCACTTACAACTTAATAGCAATAATCTTGACCTGGCAAATACTAATCAAGAACTCATTGACTTTTCACTTTACGGACCACATTGATTGGGTAAGAATTTTGACTTTACAAACAAAGTTTTTAAAGATCTCTTCATGGGTTGGTTAAAAGTTTTATTTTTTGGTTTTTATTTTAGGAAATTCGGTGATGTAAATTTGGATAAAATTGCTAGTTTTTTTATGTTTAAATTGCATAAATGGATTCAGCGCGCTCAAAAACCCCTGAGGTACTCAGATTACACAAACTTAGCCACTCAAATATGCATACCATGCAAAAGTGGATATGAGAAAGCTCTTTGATTTCTCTCATGTCTATCTGAACCAAAACTGTAACAAAAATCGTTAATTCAACAAAGCAAAACTTGACCACCAATGTTGTAAGAGAGCGATCTTGTAAAACAGAAGCCTTGCAAATATGATCAATACATATTTCTCCAACAGCAACAAGTTTAATACTCTTCAAACAATAGTTATTTTGTTTCATAAGAAGCAAGACCATCCTGTTATGAAAATCACAACAATATTTTAGCAAGCAACGTATATGTTCTAGCACCCATCGAGGTTATTGTGACTCGAGGCTCTCCTACATCAAGATCTGGTTTGATGGAAGCCTCAACGAACTAATTACAACGAGGCTAGCCTCAATGTTCATGAATTTGGAACGTCTAATCATGGATAATTTTCACTTTGGCGTTGTTTTTTTTTAACAGAAAAATTGTTCTTTATATTAGAAAATATAAATTTGTACACATTACATCATCTTTATAGTTCTTGTTGGCATAGCCTGCCTCCATAATCTTGGCATAGACCAAAAAACCATACTTAGAAAATAGTTCATGTAATAGAATCTATATTGGAGCTTACATTACCACAAAACATTGCACCCTTTGTAGCATATGAACCAGAGGTCTCAAGGAGAGAAAAAACCCAACAAAAACTCCAAAAAGAACTATGTTGGGAGAGTAAAACAGAGAAACAAATAATATCTGGAAACTGTCCTCAAAGATCTCCATAGATTGTAAAGACCAAAAAACAACTGAGAAGTTAATAAAGTTTGAAAATGTGGGTGGGCCCCTCATTTCCATCTACCCACAAACTATATTCTATCTTTCCTTCGGTCTTTGTTAGTGTCTTTTTCGAAAGAAAATATGCTTCCATGTTTAGCTCCCTATAAACATGAGTGTAATGGATCTCTCTAAGCGAATTTTTAAGTTTTTTTATTCTGTCCATCCATCCCATCAGAGAAGCGATCTGAAGCTTACCTCTATCCTTCAACCACTCAATAATGATCTTTGAATCGTCGATTACCTGAATTACATAAATATTCAATCGCACAGCTAAGATAAGAGTCCTCCATGCTCCAAGCAATTTTGCCCTAGTATTTGACCCCGAACAGCAATTGAAAGTCCACTTGTAGATTGAGTTTGCACTAGTCTTAATTAAACCCCTTTCCCCACACCTATGATCACTTAATTGTGCAGCACCATCGAACTAGCTCACAATAGGAGTAATGAAACATGGGCTCTGTAATATGTGAGAAGTGGCCTTCTTCACAATAGGCTCGGAAGGAAGAAATGCTTTGACTTTAGATACAATAGAGAGTGTAGATGGTTTGCTTCCCTCAAAAATGTATTTATTCCTCTCCAACCAAACAAACCAACAAAGAATGGATGGGAGCGTAATGTAAATGGCCTCCTTTTTATCCCAATTTTCAAAGCATACACTTAAGTTACTACCTTCCCAAGCATTCAAGATGTTAATCTCCTTGTTTATCCTAGTCCACACATCCCAACAGAAGCTGCAAGCAACAAATAAGTGGTACATAGATTCTGCCTCTTTAGTGCACAAGTGACAAATGTTTGGGCCTTGCCAACCCTTTCTTTCCAGAGTGTCCTAGGTCAGGATTCTATTCTCAATGGATAACCAAATAAATAATTTAATATTTTGCGCCATATCCCACTTCCACATATGTCTTCTCCAACCCCCAATAACATTCGACCACTTCTTATTTGCAAGTGCCAAGTAAATATTTTTAACATAAAGTCACCCTGATCTATCTCCCCCAGTCCAAATGAGTGCATCTTCTTGATTCTTTAACTGCACACCCGCTCCACTAAGATCCCTGCAATATGCTTCCCATTCCCATGCCAGGTTCCCACTAAGTCTAATCTCCTCATTGGTTTTCGAATGATCAAATAGGATACACGGTCTGCTTTTTCCTAAAGCCTGGTAGAGATCAACCAAATGGTTTCTTTTTAGTTCAGTTAAGAGTTGGCGAGATAAAAAGGAAGCATTCCCCAAGCCCAGAATGTTATCCAACCCAAGTAGCACCCAGTGACTCAATCTCAGTCTCCAACGCAGCCAATGCGTAATCAAGTGCACGGACTTCAGCAAGTTCTTCCAAATTTGAGAGGCAGTCGGAGTTGTAGTTGGAGCTTACCTTAGCCATGTGACTATAGATCAGTGAGGGATGTATTTATCCTTAATCACATTATTCCACACTCCTTCCTTCTTTAGGACTCACCACAAGGAGATTGTACCCAAGTCCCTATTGAAAAGAAAAATATTTTGTATCCCCCATCCTCCCATAAGTTTTGGTTTAGCTAAGAATTCCCAGCTACAGAGATGAAAATGCTTTTTCCCCTCATCACCCGACCAAAGAAAGTTAAACATAAGTTTCCTTATTTTTTCCAAAATGGATGTTGGTATAGCCACCAATGCCATCTAGTATACAGGTTGACCTTCAAGGACATATTTGACCAGGGTGTACCGGCCCCCTAAATTCAACCATCTATTACACCACATACCTATCCTTTCTTCAATATTTGAGAGGAGCCATCTCCAGTCCACATATTTATAAGCATCAGCCTTTAATAAATAACCAAGATATCGAAAACCTTTTACTAGTTCCTTGAAGTTGTGAGGAAAAATATCCTTTAAGTTATCTAAAGTCTCTTCGTGTACTCCAGCATAGTAAAAGATAGACTTTGACCAATTTATCAACAGTCCAGAGGCACTACAGAAAATAATTAAAATAATTTAATCTCTAACCACTCATCAATAGAAGATTTAGTCATGGATAACACATCATCCACAAAGAACAAATGTAATATCTTGACTAACCTGGACATCTTTACCCCAGATAACTCCCCTTCATCCTTTCCCTTCTTGAACAACAAGCTTAGACCTTCCATGATAAGAATGAATAACAGAGGCGATAACGGACAGCCTTGTCTGAGTCCTCTACCACTCTTAAACATTTGTGAAGTATCGTCGTTTATCAGGATTGCAAAGTTTGCATTGTTCACGCAGCTTAAGATCCAATTTGAGAAAGGAATATTGAATCTCGATTGAGTTAGTTTTAATCGCAGAAAAAGCAGTTGATGCAATCATAAGCTTTCTTCAGATCCAACTTTAAAATCATAGCTTTTGACTTTTTAACCTTAATATTATGCAGGCATTCCTGAGTCGTGCCTATTGCATCCAAGATCCGTCTACCTTTAAGAAAACCCAATTGTTCCTCCAATAGCAAACAAGAGAGAATAGGCTTTAGCATATTTACAATAATCTTTGAAATAAATTTATAACATAAATTACATAGAGAAATCGGTATATAATCCCCAAAAGACAAAGGATTATTTACTTTTGGAATAAGAGTCAGAAAATTCGTGCTTATAGACTTATTCATTGAACCACATAATTCGGAATCCTCCACAAAATCTAGTAAGTCATCTCCCACCAAATCAAAAAAGTGCATGAAAAAATCCACAGTCCACCCGTCGGGCCTCGAGCTCTTATCTTTGGAAAATGACTTGAGGACCTCCCAAAGTTCTAGCTTCAAACATGGGCGATCTAAAAGCGTTGCATCATCTTCCTTCTCAATGCGACCATAAAGGCTGGCGGTGTCAACTTGATCATTAATAAAAACCTGGTCAGATTCCTCATAAAAAGTTTTAAAGTAATTGACAGATTCTTTTTTTTATGACAACCTGAACAGAATGTAGATATCCACTCTCATCCCTAATCTCCCAGATGTGGTTCTTGTTCCTCCTAAAGCTAGCATAACTGTGGAAAAAATTTGTGTTCTTATCTCCACTCTTTAACCAGATGGCTCTACTTCTAAGTCTCCACTTTTCTTCTTTTGCTTCTAAAATTTTTTAACGTTCAGCCTCCAAGAGTTTTATTTTTGTCTCCCTACCACTATTACTATTCTCCTGTGCCACGTCCAGGAATAAATCTTTCAAAAGTCCCTCCAAACGAACAAGCTTTTCTTTTATATTATTTTTCCCAAGCTTTAATTTGAAATTTTAAAGACTTCAATTTATTAACTAATCTCTACTGAGCATCCCTTTCATCCAGATGCGCGGGATCCTTCCAGACTTCAATCACTAAAGAAATCACCTCTTCTTCACATAACCAGCTAGCATTGAATTTGAAGGAATATACCATCGGAAGAGTAAGTCGATCTAATCTTAAAAGGACATGTGCATGGTCCGAAATGTAGGGAAAATCCACCCACGACTTATATCTACTAACTCCCGCAATAATATATTTATCCACAAAGACATGGTCCAGTCTTTTTGAAATACTCGCAATACCCCTTCTGTCATTTCTCCAAGTCGGCACCAAAACATCCGGAGAAATTTCTATCAATCTAGAACCATTAAACATATCTTTAAAGAAGGAAGACAGAGGATCCAAATGTGTTGCTTCTCCCCACAGCTCCCCAACATCATAGGTAAGATTTAAGTCGTCATCCAATATAATATTTCTGCAATCCAAAAGACCCCTGGCAGCCACCTTTTCCTAGAAGGATTTTCTATCCAAACAGGGCCCATACACATTTAGCAAAGTAACTAGCAGATTTAGTTCCAAACATGTACTTGTTAAAAGGATACCATCACAACACAAAAAAGGAATAATGTCAAACATTTTTGGATCCCAAGATACTAAAAGTCCCCCCGAAGTTCCAACAGCTCTTACAGCACAAGTGAGCCAAGATGGACGAAAAGAATTCATAAAGGCTCGTTCCTTTTTATCCTCCACCATAGTTTCTTTCAAAAAAATAATTTCTAGTGAAGTCCTCTGAATAAATATTCAAAGGGAGGTGTATTTCAGGATCCCCCCCCCACCCCTCTAATGTTTAAAGAGAGTAAAATCATGATTTCGCTCTCGCTAGGGATTTCAGGCATCTAAGCGCCCCAATTTCACTTATGACAGGTAAGTGTGTCTCAGTAGATAAAAGACCCAATTCCTCTTTCTTTTTCCTCGCACTCCAGGTTTTTAGAGGGGAAATCTCCATTCATAGACCCTTAGACCAAGTGTAATCCTTCCCAAGAGTCTCCCCCGTGGGACTCAACAAACCTAGACCCCCTTCTGTAATCGGTTGGTTGTATACGATCCTCCCCCGAAAAGTTGGTAACTATATCAGTGAGAGTGCATATTTGTAGGAAGGGACGAGGGTCTCTAGGACTTCCCCAATAGCACTATCCCCCAACTCAGGTTCCCTAAATCTCAGAATTATGCATTCCTCATCAGAAAAAATCGGGCAAATAGGGTCCCCTCTCGAATATCCCAAATCACCAGGAGAGCTACAGGTCATGATATTTCCAACCTTCACTGAGTCACAAAGTTGACCACTAACCTCCCGAGATTCAATAGTGACCACATTTTTAGGACTTCCCCCCTTCCAGAGAACTAGAAAGTAGGACATCAGTTTTTAAACCTGACGGAACCCGAGAATGAACAGAGTCAACCATATTTCCCCCCTTGCACTCCAAAAAAACTAGAGGAGTCCAATATGTTTCTTTCCCATGAAGATAAAGAATAAAAAAGTGTGGGACAAATGGATTTCATCTTACTCGTAATGGAGTCCAACTCGGCCAATTGATTAGGACCTGAAAAATTCAGCACCGCTCAGGCTAAACCTACACGACTCCACATCTGGCGACTCCACTCGAGTTGATCTTTTTCAACAGTGTCCCTTCCGAGACCTCCTCCTTGAAGATACCCAGACAGTCCCGCCTCAGATTTCTGGTCTTCCGACATTGTGAGCATCTAAAAGGAATACCCAAATAGTCCAAAGTTTGTGACAAATGGTATCCTCGCCAAACTATCTCCAAGGTCTCCAACAGATCGGTGTGAATATTTGTTTCCACTAAAACTCTGCCAATCCTTGAAGCCCATAGCGTCCCATCATCAACTCATATGAATTTACCAAGAGCATTATCAATGGATTACAAAGCCTTACATCCTTCATTTTGCTTGATCTTGACATTGTGCTCTTGATATCTTGTTATCAAACATCTCACACATGTACTAGGAGGGTTATCAATAAGTAACCTATAGCAGAGCAAGTTATGTTGTATACATTAGAATATTTACCATATAATGTGAAGATATGAGCTTTGTATTGCCTTCATACGGAACAATATATATCCCAGCCTATACAACATTAATTGCTTGTTGTAGGGTGGATAATGTTTAATGTTGTATATGTTAGAATTTATACATATTGATGTGGAGGTAATTCACATCAAACACTATGTATTTAACATATATAGCATTAATTAATTTATTTCAAGGTGCGACTTGAGTGGGCCTAATGGTTAAGAATATGCGCTTCCTCCTAGGAGGTCACAGGTTCAAATCCAAAGCGGGGTAGCATATGTACACATCCCTAGACTTTAGGGTAGCATATGTACACATCCCTAGACTTTAGCTAGCTATTATTTTTTTCAATGAAAACACACCATGAGTTTATACATGAGTTACTCTTGGTGGGAACTTATAGAATAGTCACTAAAGATACTAGTTAATGAGTTAGCTACCAAGCCCTTCTAAGTAGTTTGACATGACGATCCAAAAAATGGAGGTTTAGTAGATTGTTGATGTTAGGTTAACTTGGCATTTTTTATCCCATTGCATAGGATGGGAGGAAATGCTTGCGATTACCAAGCCACAATGATTTTCCCTATAATTGTACACACATTAGGCTTTTCAAAAAAATAAATTACAACTCACCACTAAAATTGGTTATAAAAATGTAAAACAAATGTACAATTGTAATTGGCAACATGCAAATGGGCACAAAGCATGCATGTTGAAAGTAGGAAAAAGCATGCTAAACATAAAATTGAATATGCACAAGTTGTTGGCTTCCTCATGTTATCTGCACGGAAAAGACTTTGATACTTGTGTGGTTGTGCAAAAAAGGGTAAGACATACCATTAAAAAACATGAAATATATATATATATATATATATATATATATATATATATATATTGGACTACTGCAAATCTTCAATTTAATATAGGTTTCAAGCAAATAGACTTAAAAATCCCCAATGGAATCCTCATTTTTCTAACTTTGAAGAAAATTGCACTATGAGGCAACTTTCCACACTATTATATTGGTTAACTAGAAAGTGGACAAATGATGTTTAACTCTCCCAGTTCAAACGAGCAAGCGAACCAAATAAAAATCAAAGTTAATGAGAAAAAGGGTAGTTACGGAGCAACAAGTCTCTGCTAAGAAGGTGGCCTAAAGTCGGGGACTTGCTTCTCAGATATTCGTAGACAGGTCTCCAATACTTTGAAGAAATTTCAATGGAAGAATTTGGAAAAAAAGGGAGCGCAATGAAAACTAAAGTAGCCCCGTGATTTGTCTCTATTGGACGTCATGCTTTTAAACAAACACATCAAAGAAGGGAAGTAATTGTAGGTTGCTTACCATCACGGAGGATGATATATGTCTACACCCGTCATGCATCTACAGAAATTTACAAAAAATTGTAGGTAGGCAACGCATACCTAGTGAGTACATGGACTGTGATTGCAAACTGTGCCATTTAACATAAAAAAATAATATTCAGAGACTGCCAAATGTCCTAGCTTATATTGTGCTTACAGTAGTGATAGATAACTATGTGGACTGTGATTGAAAACTGTGTCATTTAACATAAAAAATAATATTTCTCCCCATATGCCCAGTTAGTAATGGATATTCCTCCTCGTGCCCATTTAGTTAATTGTTTTCCCGCATTAGCAGTTGGTTATAGTTCAAGTTTCACTCGTGTGGTTCTAATAGGTAGCAACCTGCTCATGCTTTTCTTTCATCCATTCAAACAGCTTGAGTGCACGTGTGAGGGATAGATAGACTGTCACACCCAGTGTTAACTTCTTATTCCTGTCGAGAACATTTGTTTACAGGAAGTTTGAAGAATTTCTTTGAATACTAATGATGCCAATTCAAAGTATTCAAAGTAAACATTATTATTGAGTTGTGGAGTTAGTGTTAAATACCAAAACATGTCTAATAAATCTAATTTTTAGTTTTAATATATGCCTCAAAGATTAATTCTTGGTTTTATATGTCTTTGAAAAGAGACATTTTAGAGAAAGCAGACAAAGTTGGTTATTTTAATAATTGTCGTAATGTCAAAAATTAATAACGTATTCGATTTATGTGCATGTGGGTATTACATGGCATGTAGTAGCCATGCATAACTTCCACTTGGTTTGCATGCATGTTTCCAGTGCCTCTGCTCCACTTGGTTCAATCTTCGTCTGGGTTCAATCCTCCCTCTGTAATTCTCAACGTTTCTGCAGAAGACAAAACGGCGGGAGTGAAGAATAACCAGTAATAGAATTAGCATTGTAGGAAGAAGTAGGTGTAAGTTCATTGTGAAAGATAAGGCACTGGAGAATAGTATGGGGGATCAAGAACCAGCAGCAAGGAAGGCGGTGAATCATAGCAGTGAAGGCAGGGGTTGTGGAACAATTGGATTTGGAACTGCATTTACGGGCTATGGAACTGAAATGGGTTCAACTGATTCAATCCAATCAATTGCTTTTGGGTTAATAGACTTATATGGTTCTGTAACTCAATCTCAAAGGTCGAATCGTTGGTGACCTCATCCATGCTTTAGGAGCCATGCTTTAGGATGAGACTCAAGATCCAGAAAAACAGGCTAAGATCAAGGTCAGGGCAAGATCAAAAGTCTGCTTGAAAGCCTAACCGACCGTGAAAAGAGATAAGATGAGGAGGGGTGTTTGGTTCACCATTTCAGAGATGCACAAGCAAGTACTGGATCCATTCATTGGGCACTATCCAGTGGGGATAATTACTGGAGTAATTCACTTATTATTTACGTAAGAGCAATTTGATTCGTCAACCCAAGGGAACAGGGAAAATTAGCCGCCCAATAAATCTATGATTGTAGGTTCGAATCCTATTGTTCCGCCACCCTTTTATTCCTACCAAGATTTTGAATTGCTACTGGAAAAAGGCCCAAAATGACTCAATGAATCTCGTTGATCTAAACAAATGAGCCCACCAAGTGCTACAGGTTCATTATATAAAGACAGATGCACACTTCTCCCGACGAATCGAGGCAAAGGGAGAGACTCGAATGATCAATTTCGATAGATGCCTTGGAAAGATTGAACCAACCCTTGAAAGAACAGAGCGATCTTCTTATTCCATGTCACAAGTGGGAACTTGGTCATTTCTGGCAGTTGAGTCCTCGATATCTAGTTCATATCCTCTATTTACAGTTCTATATGATGCAGTTATAATATATTTAACCTGCCTCCCCTCGCTCTTTGCTCTGAGACGGCTCCTTGCCTTTAGTCTCTCTAGATCCAGCCCGCTCATCAGAGCTTACCAGTCCTCCGATATCTGTATCTGGATCCGTCGAACAGGCCAACTCTAATTGATGGGATGGCTTGTGAGCTACTTGCTCAAGGCATAGGTTCGACATAGACCAGGATTCGGTGCGGCAAAGCGAAATAGACCAGGATTCGATGCAGCAAATATCTCGGTAATCTGGTAAGCCTTCCTCTTGATGGAATCAAACACCAAAGTTCAATCATTTTTCAAAATATTACTTCAACTATTAAACATACTGCAATATTCCAAACTTACCAATAGTAGTGACTTATAGAGAGGAAAAGTCTCTGAAGAGGAGGACACCAGCCGGTGGTATTGGGCTTCTTCGGCCAGCCGGTGGTATTGGGCTTCTTCGTCATTCCCAAGCCAGTCGGTGGTATTGGGCTTCTTCGTCATTCCCAGGCTAGCCGGTGATATTGGGCTTCTTCGTCATTCCCAGGGCAGTTGGGTTGGACAAGATTCTTGGGGAAATTAGAGAGGAAGTATGAAAAGGCTCATGTAGGCATGTTTGCATGTATGCAGATTTGCATGGTAGCAGTTGCAGCAAACACGCCAATAGGACATTCTCTATGCACTAAGTATGGGAGGAGTAAACATTCTCAAACATTTAATGTTGAGAAGTAATGCTAGAGTCATTTCTAGCATTACTTCATTTCTGAAAAATGAGGTTGCAGATGTAAGCCTTTCAATCAAGATAGACTATGTTATTTTCTCCTTAGCCTTGGGAAGAGGCCAAATAAAAGGTTCAAATGAAATCTTTGGTTAAATTACAACCTAAATTGTATGATTTTGTAAAACTTTGATTAAAACCATCAAAATTCATTCATTGTTGTGCCAAGTTAATAAAAACATTGAAAATCGATTACTATTAGTCCCTACCAACCCGAAAAACAGGGACTAATAAAAAGAGAAACAAACCTGTAAATGCTTCTTGAAAAATCCTATAATTTAAGTTTGAGTCGGAGGAATAAAAGAAGGAACTTTCATCAATGATGGTCTTTAAGTGTACCTACACATATTAATGTAACCAAGAAAAATACTAAAATAATAAGACTTTGACTTGCATTTAGGAATTTACTTGGATCAAAGTGGGTCAAATAAACATGTCATGGGCTAAATATGAATGTATAGTTTATCACAAGGTGTTAAGATATTCCTAATTTGTGGTTAATTTGAAAATGTTTTTAGATAAGGACAATTGACATAATAGGCTATTAACCAATTGACGAATTTGGAGATACCATGATCAATAGTTAATTGTTTTTAAGTACAGAACAATTTTGAGAAGTGAGTTTATGTCATGGGTGGAACTTCTATGAAACAATTTTGTACTAAAATTTGAACAAAGTGAGTTTATGTCATGGGTGGAACTTCTATGAAATAATTTTGTACTAAAATTTGAACAAAGGGATAGTTTGGTTAAGTGTTAATTTTATATTTGTTATATAATATATCATAGGAGTAGTTATAAAAATAATCCCAAAAAGTATTTTATGGCATAACAATTTGTTTGTACAAACGTACCAAATGTGGTTACTTACTGTTAAAGTTACTCATTCACTACATTTGTTGTTTAGTTATTCATTAAAGTTATTTAGTTGGGTTAATTTTTTTTAAATGTTGGAGAAATATTTTTAATTTTGTTTAATCATTATCATTTAAGGTAAGGTCATACCCTTGTTTGACCCTAAGCTAATTTTATGCGAGCAATACAACATTTTATGTTAGTCCAATCCTCGTCAAACCACATTGGTTGGCATGCTATATTTGAGTAGAGTCAAAGTCCTTGTGATTGAGATTATATGTAACTTAAGGTAAGGTCCTACCTTTATTTGACATTGAGATAGTCTTATGCCAACCATACCAAATTTTGTGGTAGTAGTATGCTCATTAAATCACATTGGTTAGTATGCACTGTTCGAGCGTAGAGTCAAAGTACATATATAGAGGGCTCACATGAAACTGGGAACTTCAAACTTATTAATAGACTGCTAATCCAATGGGATTGGGACTAGTAGGGAAGTGAGGAATTTTTTTAGTCTTGACTAGAGTCCTAATCTCACGAGTTTACCTTAGTACTTTAAGGTAGTTGTGAGGACACTTGGAGGTAGGGTTTAAGCTCATGTCTCCAATAATAAATCAACTTCCACCTCGAAAGCCCACTTCCATTTTCTCCTTAAATGATTACCACATATAAGGCTCATGGGCCTTTTTGGCACATTGAAGTAGATCAATTGGAGTTTAGGATTTTCGACACTCTAATTTCTCCCTAAGGTGGATACCATTGACTAAGCTCATGAGATTGTCTAACACATTAAGGTATATTTGTTGGGGATTGGACCTTTTCAACACTCTGTGTTCTCCTTAGGGTGGATACCATTAATGATGTTCATGAGCAAATTTTACACCTTGAAGCATATTGGTTAGGGTAGGCCTTTCTTTCACCTTGAGGGAGATACACTAAGGGTTGGGGATTTTCGTCAGTCCATGTTTTCCTTGAGGTGGATCATATTTGAAGAATCCCATGGGACTTTCAGACA
>ML779364.1:29451-60116 GCA_009831015.1 Picea engelmannii
TAAGCAAATAATAGCAATGTAACTATGCATGCAAGATATTTAATCAACAACCATTCATTCAAGAAGTTTTGATGAGAAAAACACTTACAAATTCATGATGAAGCATAATCAAACCCTAGTTGTAAACCTTCCAATGATAAATATCACCACATGCCAAAAGACAATCCTCCAAGGTGTTGTGCCTCACTCCAAAAAGACAAGAAAAACCAAGACAAGAGCTAAAGAAGTCACTCTCACAAGAGAGCAAGTTGTGTTCTGTCTAAATGAGGGTAAAACGTCCTCAATATATATGATTCTCATGACCTTTAATTAACAAAATAGGTCATCAAAATAGCCGACAAGGCTGACATTACATTATTCAATTATTTGTCACTTTAAATGCCAAAAATGTCGGGGATAACAGGCACCAACCTGAATAACGGAGAACCAATGTTCTCCCTAGCACCACCCTGCCACCCTGGTTTCTTTGGCTGCTACCAGATGGTAGCTACAGCTCCCTGTGTTCAAGCACCCACTTGACACTCAGAGGACAACAATCCTCCGTAGCACCTCCCAACCACCCTGAATATAAAACTTTGCTTTCTGTGAATTTTTTATAGTGATTCAATAGTTGTCATTGGCTTACCAGGCTTATCAATGTTCTTTTATGCTTCTTTGCTCTCCTGTATTAGTGTCTCTCTGCTTGCATCTCCTTGAGCTTTCTGATCTTCTGCTATATATCTGCATGTCCATCTCAGTGTTCTTTTATTGTATCAATTATGCATCTCTGTTCTTTCCTTCTGCTGCGCTGTTTCTCCTCTAGAGTCCTTTCTTCTACCTGCATAACACCGTCTTCAAAAAATGCAACCCAATATCTTCTCTGTTCTGCATTTTTATAGTCTCTTTGCACCTTGTGCATGCTGCATGCACTATCCCATTGCATATGCTTCACTGCGTTCATCATCATTGGCCCTTCTCCTGAGATCTTTTGGTTTTAATGACTGTAACAGTGTTCGACCCTTTTCCATCTGTCAGTCGATTTTATGATGAGTTTACACTCCACTGACAGTTGCCTTGAGACTCTTTGTCTTCTCTGTTGATCACCCTGAAGACTCTTTGAATTCTCTAGCAAAAACCATCAGTGGTCTCTAACAGTTACACTGAGGCTTTTTGGCCCCTCTGGCAGCCACCCTACAGCTCCTCAAATTCTCTGGCAGATGCAATCACTTCGTTCTGGCAGTTACTGAGAGAAACTCCGCGCGTTCATTAGTTTTGGCGCCTTCTCTCTTCCTGAAGAAAACTTCATAGTGGGCGCTAGCTCTTCTGGCTAAGCCCCTTCCTTTCAGGTGACCTATGGCGGTGACCAAACGCCTATTCATAAGGCTCTTTCGCGACTCGTGTTTCGGGGATCTGGGGATGAGGCATCTCGACTCTCCAAGTCGCGATCTCCGAAATGGAGCTTAGCTGCATGCTAGCTCCTCCCTTAAACCTTCGATGATGTGGCCAATGGATGTGACCACAACCCTATTCAAAAAGGCATTTCACAATTTTACATTTTGGGTTTTCTCCCGTGAGTCTCCTTGACTCCTCATATTGCGAACCCCGAAATGGAGCTTGGCTGCTCTAGCTCCTTCCTCCAACGTGACCACCAACGGTGACCACAGCTTAACTCAAAATTGCATTTCGCAATTTCGTGTTTCGGGGATTCTTCTGTGAGTCCCTTGACTCCTCCAACTTCCGGTACCCGAAATGGAACCTAGCTATGCTAGCTCCTTCCACTCACGCGACCACGGGAAGTGACCAGGGGCCAAGTCCGAAAACGCATTTCGCATTACGCAGATTCTTTGAAGAGTCGTCTCGACTCTCCATTTCACAAACTCCGAAATGGGGCTTGGCAGCTCTAGCTCTTCTCTCCATCTCTCGACAATGTGAGCACGAGATATGACCACTGGCTAGTCATTTGAGCGCTTTTCTCTTCAGATCAACGGTCCATGATCCGTGGTGATTGGACGACTATCCTCAATCCTGGAACTTCAACGTTCGGGACTTTCGGGGAGTATTGATGCTAAAACTCTCGAAACTAAAATCCCGTAGTGATGTCATTCTTGCGTCACTCAATGACATGTCATAAGCCGAGTGGCTGCCATGTGTCACTTAGAATGTGATTTCTAGTGGCTTGAAATGTCGAGTAAACTTGACACTTGTCCTTGTATGATTGAACCACATGTCCTTGCTGACGTAGATTGCCACCTGTCCTTTCTGACGTGGTCTGTCATGAACTACCTCCTGGTTCTGATGACCCAGATTCATCCTTGATCCAACGACTAAGATTATTTTGCGATTTTGCATATTGCGAGTTCAAGAGGTTAGAACACCTCGTTCCTTTGACTTTCTAGTCAATGAAGAGATGATCTTTCGCCACGTGTCCTTCTTAGATCGACAGACCAGATTTCTCTTCGATCCGACGACTCGGATCATTTCTCCATTTCGTGTTTCGCGAGTTGGAAGAATTGAGAACCTCGTGCCTTTGACTTTCCAGTTAGCGAAATGACGATCTTTCGACATGTGTCCTCTGGATCCAATGACCCACGACTGTCCTCGATGGACGACCAAGATTCCTTCATAGTTTTGAAGATTTGGATGACTCTTGGTCTTATCCGCCTTGCAGCGTCACCAGATCTAACGGTTGCTGGTCCTTTGTAATTAATCTAGATTTGATGGCCCTGATCTTATCGTGATTTCGCATATCGTGAGTTGGAAGGTTAGAGAGCTTCCTTCCTTTGACTTTCCAGTGAGCGAAATGTTGAACTATAGCCACTTTTCCTGCTCGATGATGGACAGTCCTCATGTTTTCGGGACTTTGTAAGCTCGCTTCATGTTGAACTTTAAAGATTGTGTAGGTTCTCCTAGATCCGACGACAGTCGGTCCCCGCGCTCAGATCTAACGCTTGAGATCTGTCCTCCATCTGCGTTCTCCTCCTGTCTGAATTCAGATCCGATGACCATCGGGAATTCGGAATGGGTGATCCAACGATCACCGTCGCTTCTCCTTCCTTTGTGTTCTTGCCATCAATGACAAGTGCATTGTTCCTGTGAACATGCCAACAATCTCCCCCTTTGGCATTGATGGAAACCCTGAAAGGCTACACTATTCTGCTTAGACCTCGATCTCCAACCGTAGCATCCATTCATGCTGTTCTTCTCCCCCTTTGACATCAATGTCAAAGAAACCAAATNAAAAAAAAAAAAACACGCTCCCCCTGAGCTGTTGCAGTAATTTTTCGGAGGTATCAGATATTCAACCAACACAAACTCCCCCTAACAGGATGGATTCTCTTTAGTTGTGAGACGGGATGACACCCAGCTTCTGACGGAGATATTCAAAAGGTGTCTTGGCTAGGGGTTTAATAAAGATGTCTGCAATTTTCTCTGTGGTTGGAATGTAATGAGCCTGGACAATCTGATTGGTGACCTGCTCTCTCAGAAAATGGTATTTTATGGGAATATGCTTGGTCTTGGAGTGGAATACAGGATTCTTTGACACACTTATGGCACTTGTGTTATCACAATGAATTGGGATCCGTGTAGTATATTTTACCTCCAAGTCTGCAAGTGTCTGTATCATCCATAATACCCGAGTGCAACAAGTAGCAACAACAATGTATTCTGCCTCTGTAGTTGATAAAGAAATGGAACCTTTCTTTTTGCTCAACCACGCTACTAAAGAGTCTCCTAAGAAGAACGCACCTCCACTCGTGTTTTTCCTTTCATCCATGCAGTTAGCCCAATCAACATCTGAGTAGACTGATAATTGAAAATTCTGATTCTTAGGATACCATAGGCCATAGTTCATTGTTTCTTTCAAATATCTGAATATCCTTTTGAAAGCTAGAAAATGACTCTGTTTAGGTGCAGACTGATATCTTCCCACCATTCCAACAACATGCATTATGTCTGGATGAGATGTTGTGATGTATAGCGGGCTGCCTATCATTGATCTATATGAACTTTGATCAACATCAGGTGAGTCATCATCCTTGCTTAATTTGCATTCAGTAACCATAGGTGTGCCCACATGTTTAGAATCTTCCATTTGAAACCTTTTCAACATTTCTTTTAGATATTTTTCTTGAGAAATGAACATTCCTTGAAACCTCTGAGTAATTTGCAGACTAAGAAAAAATGACAGTTCACCTATCATAGACATTTCAAACTCAGACTCTATGGCAGAAGCAAACCATTGTACCAATGAATCCTTATTACATCCGAAGATGATGTCATCTACATAAACCAACACAATGAGCAAATCGTTACCCTCTGTTTTGATATATAGATTGTTGTCAACTGTTCCTCTCTTGAACCCTTTGTCTTGGAGATACGTATCCAGTCTGTGATACCACATGCACAAGGGGCTTGTTTTAACCCATATAAATCTTTTTTTAGCTTGCATACAAAGTCAGGGTTATCAGACAGTTCAAAACCCTCTGGTTGTTCCATATAGACTTCTTTGTTTAAATCTCCATTTAGAAAAGTTGACTTGACATCCATTTGATAGAATTTAAACCTTTTATGACAAGCATATGCAAGAAATATTCTGATAGCTTCTAATCTTGCTACGGGCGCAAATGTTTCATCAAAATTCAGTCCTTCTATTTGAGCATAGCCTTTACAAACCAATCTTGCTTTGTTCCTGACAACTTGTCCCTGCTCATTCAACTTATTCTTAAAGATCCATTTGGAGCCTATGACATTTTTATTTGCTGGTCTAGGAACGAGTTCCCAAGTGTCATTCTTTTCAATCTGGTCCAGTTCCTCATTCATTGATTTTAACCAATTTACGTCTTCACTGGCTTCATTAAATTTTTTGGGTTCCACCATGGATATGAAGGCTATATGTGATTTCTCGGTGTCTTTGATTATCCTTCTCCTGGTTTGTACACCTTTGTCTTTCTCACCAATTATCTGATTTGCAGGATGATTCTTTTGAGTAATTCCGAAGGAAGAATTTGATGTTGTCTGCTGGTTTGAATCTGCCTGAGTATTTGTATCTTCATCTAATTCAAAGTCTTCTTTTTCTGATTCTTGGACCTGTTCATCTTCAGCTTTACCTGTGTCCTCTGAAGCAGACTCAATGTTTCTCACCTCTGTTACTGGGACTCCTTCATCAACCTTTAAATCAATGCAATCAACTAATTTGTACAATCTTTTGTTAAAGCATGTATATCCTTTACTATTGGTAGCATATCCTAAGAAGATGCCTTCATCAGCCCTGTCATCATATTTGCCAAGGTTTTCATTATTATTCTTTATGTAGCACTTACTCCCAAAGACTTTGAAGTGTTTTATTGAAGTAGGTCTTCCATACCACAGTTCATAGGGCGTTTTGTTACTGTGTGGTCTGAGGTGGGATTTGTTAAGAACATGGACTATTGTGTGTATTGCTTCTACCTAGTAGGTTTGACCAATATTCTTCTCATTCATCATTGCCCTGACCATTTGCTGAACTGTTATGTTTTGCCTTTCAACTACTACATTTTACTGTGGAGTTCCTGGGATAGTGTATTCTCTCTTGATCCCATGTTTATCACAAAATTCCTTGAAATCACTTGACATAAATTCTCCTCCTTTGTCTAATCTTACAACCTTTAATCTGTTGCCTGTTTGATTTTCTGTTAAAGCCTTAAATATTTTAAAATTTTCAAATGCTTCAGATTTTTCTTTGAGAAAAGCAACCCAAGTGAGTCTGGAGTAATCATCAATGATTAGCATGAAGTAGTTTTCCTTCCCCGTGCCTTCTTGTCTTGATGGTCCACATAAATCCATATGAACTAATTGGAGTGGTTTCTCTGTTGAAGTAGAGATCTTGGATTTAAACTGTGTCCTGGTTAGCTTTCCTACTTGGCAGGGTTTACACACAGAATATTGTGGCTTTGATATTCTTGGAAGATCTTTTACTGCCTCAAGATTTTTGAGCTTGATTAAATGATCAAAGTTTAGATGTCCAAGTCTCTTATGCCATAACCAACTCTCATCATGTTTTCTTAGATGACACTCTTCTCTATCTTATTTCAACACATATACATTATTTGCTGTCCTTATGCCTTTAGCCACCACTTGTCTTGAGTTTAAAGACTTTATCTTGCAGTCCTTGGAATTGAACACCACTTCACATCCTCAGTCACACATTTGACTTACATTGAGTAGATTATATTTCAGCCCATCTACAAGCAGAACATCTTGAGATTTTCCTTTTCCATTACTTAAAATCACCATCCCTTTACCCTTGATTTTACCTGGAGCATCATTTCCAAAGGTTACGTTTCCTGATTTACTTTCACTTAGAGATAGAAACTTACCTTTGTCTCCCATCATATGTTTGGAGCATCCATTGTCTATATACTAAGGGTTTTTTTGTCTTTGAGTTGACCGCACTAATCCACACTTGTCACTTTCTTTCTTCTTCCAACCCTTTACCTTTTTAGCAAAGGGATTCAAATCTAGTTCATAGTTCTTTAAGCGATAGTCAACAGCTTTATGTTCATAATTATGATAGATGTAGCATTTTGGTTCGTTAGATAAGGGATCATAACGATTGTTATTCTTAACCTGTGTCATTTTCCCATCCATCAAGTGATTTGTAGTCTGGGATGGTTTGTTACTTGGCTGTCTTATTCTTTGTTGTGGAAGATATCTATACCTTGAATGTCTTGATTGCTCATATATCAATTTTAAAGAACAGTTTACAACTTTATGACCAAAGTTAGAACAAAAAAACAATATCCATAGAAAAAACCTTAGTACCTGGAAAATGACTGTCTTCTTTGAGAAGGTCAATTTCTTCCGTGCTGATGATTTCTTTGAACAAAGAGTACATTATTTCTTTGATCTATAGTTTCAGTTCTAGTATGTCTTTCGTTACTCCTCCAAGGCCGCTGATTATCTTCTTTTGTTTCTGCAGGTTTTTTGTTGTCATAGATGGTAGATTTGACAAACTTGATGGGATATTTGTTGCTTGGTTGATCACTACTTGATCCCTCTTCATAACCCATACCTGTTTTCAACTTTGGGTTTCTTTGCTGATTCAGAATGGTGGCCAATTATTCGGAGGCTTTGATACTTGGCAGATTCTGATGATACAAGGTTTGAAACTTCTCCATCTCTTTCCTAGTTTTCACTACTTCTTCCTCCAGAGCTTCACATCTTTCCTTCTTTTCTGATAACTGTTGTTTCATAATGTCTTCGATTTTCTTTGCCTCTTCTAATTCCACTTTTAGCAGAGCAAAGTCTTCGTCATGTTCTTTATTTCCTTTTTTGAACTGTATCAGCAATTGTTTTTTCTTTCTCGTCTTAATTCTGAGTCTGTCAAGCTCTTCTAGTGCACTGATAAGTTCTCCTTCCAGGTCAACCACAAATTCTTCTTCATTAGCATCACTTCCTGTGATTTTATTATCATAATCTTATTTGGCCATAAGTATGAAGTCATTTAGTTTATCTTCAATAGAGGAGTCATTGTCTTCATTATCTGAAGGATCATCATCATTGTTTATACAAAAAAATTTCTTCTTAAAAATTTTCTCTTTAAAGAAATTTATGTGTTTGTACTTCTCCTCATCATCATATGTCTGATCCTTTCTTTCGTGAGGACAGTTATTTGCAAAATGACCTATCTTACCACAGTTGAAACATTTGAAAGACAATTTACCTTTGTATTTGCCTGATCCCTTCTTCAGTCTTCTCACAAATTTTGCTTCAATTTCATCAGGCTCAAAATCCTCATTCTTGTCTGCCTTAAATGATGCTTCTCTGGAGGTGGGTTTATCTTTAACTATTCTCATTTCATATGCAGTCAACGTTCCTATAGGTTGATCAAATTCCAAGGCTTTTAGATCATTAAGTTCTTCTATAGCAGAGACCTTCGGGTTGAACCTATCTGGTAGAGATCTCAAAATTTTCTGAACTAAAGAAGGTTCCTCAATTTTTTCACCAAGTGCTTTCATTGCATTTACCAGTTCTTTAACTCTCAGAAAGTACTTTCCAACATTTTCATCCTCTTTCATCTTCAGCTGTTCAAACTGTACTCTATAGGTTTGAATCTTGGCTTCCTTTACCTTCTTATTACTTTCATAACTGCTAACGAGTTTGTCCCACATTTCTTTGGCAGTTTCTAGGTGCATAACTTTTACAAATTCTGCTTCTGCAAGCCCACTCAAGATAGCATTCATAGCCTTAGCATTGAAGCTGAATTATAGCTTGCCATCCTTATTAGCTAGTATAACTGTCTTTACATAACCAGTATCTACCACATCCCAGACATCTGCACCTAAAGCCATTATGTAGGTTCTCATTCTAACTTTCTCGAAGGCAAAGTTTGTTCCATTGAACAGAGGGGCCTTATTGGTTGAAGTTCCTTCATGGCTTGACATGTTTAAGCTCTAGGATCTACCCTTAGATAAAAGGGGACGACTCTAATACCAATTGTTGGACAACTGAGGGAGGGGGTGAATTAGTTGTTACTATTCTTAAACAATTATATCCATTTTTTAAATTTATTACATAACTTCTCAATGATGATCACAATAAATAAGCAATAGAGTATTCAACATCAATCACACACATGTATAATACAAAGACAGATATTCCTGAGGAAACCCATAAAGGGTGAAAACCTCTTCTTCTTTATATGATAATTATTTTCTATACATTATCATTCTTATGAGAACCAACTCATAATGAGGCTACCACATCTATTTTGCAAGCTGCTACTTGCTGAGAGCACCAACTCTCTAGTTTCTCTAGCACCCACTAGAAGGAAGTACCAACTCCCTCACTGCACCAGCACCCACTAGAAGGAAGTACCAACTCCCTCACTGCACCAGCACCAACTAGATGGAAGCACCAACTTCCAGTCACACAGGCACCAACTTGTATAACAGAGAACCAATGTTCTCCCTAGCACCACCCAACCACCATGGTTTCTTTGGCTGCTACCAGATGGTAGCTACAACTCCCTGTGTTCAAGCACCCACTTGACACTCAGAGGACAACAGTCCTCCCTAGCACCTCCCAACCACCCTGAATATAAAACTTTGCTTTCTATGAATTTATTAGAGTGATTTAATAGTTGTCATTGGCTTACCAGGCTTATCAATGTTCTGCTATGCTGCTCTGCTCTCCTGTATCAGTGTCTCTCTGCTTGCATCTCCTTGAGCTTTCTGATCTTCTGCTATATCTCTGCATGTCCATCTCAACCTTCTTTTATTGTATCAGTTATGCATCTCTTTTATTTCTTTCTGATATGTTGTTTCTCCTCTAGAGTCCCTTCTTCTACCTGCATAACACCCTCTTCAAAAAATGCAGCCCAATCTCTTCTTTGTTCTGCATTTTTATAGTCTCTTTGCACCTTGTGCATGCTGCATGTGCTATCCCACTACATATGCTTCACTGCATTCATCATCATTGGCCCTTCTCCTGAGATCTTTTGGCTTTACTGATTGTAACAGTCTTCAACCCTTTTCCATCTGTCAGTCGATTCTATGATGAGTTTACACTCCACTGGTAGTTGCCTTGAGACTCTTCATCTTCTCTGTCGATCAGCCTGAAGACTCTTTGAATTATTTGGCAGAAACCATCATTGGTCTCTAACAGTTACACCGAGGCTCTTAGACCCCTCTAGCAGCCACCCTACATCTCCTCAAATTCTCTGGCAGTTGCAATCACTTCGTTCTGGTAGTTACTGAGAGAAACTCCGCCCGTTCAACCGTTTTGGCGCCTTCTCTCTTCCTGAAGAAAACTTCATAGTGGGTGCTAGCTCTTCTGGCTAAGCCCTTTCCTTTCAGGTGACCTCTGGCGGTGACCAAACGCCTATTCATAAGGCGCTTTCATGACTCGCATTTCGGGGATCTGGGGATGAGGCATCTCGACTCTCCAAGTTGCGATCTCCGAAATGGAGCTTAGCTGCATGCTAGCTCCTCCCTTAAACCTTCGATGATGTGACCAATGGATGTGACCACAACCTTATTCAAAAAGACATTTCGTGATTTCTCATTTCGGGTTTTCTCCTGTGAGTCTCCTTGACTCCTCATATTGCGAACCCCGAAATGGAGCTTGGATACTATAGCTCCTTCCTCCAACGTGACCACCGACGATGACCACAACTTAACTCGAAACTGCATTTCGCAATTTCGCGTTTCGGGGATTCTCCTGTGAGTCCCTTGAATCCTCCAACTTCTGGTACCCGAAATGGAGCCTAGCTATGCTATCTCCTTCCACTCACGCGACCATAGTCGGTGACCAGGGGCCAAGTCCGAAAACACATTTCGCACTTCTCATTTTGGGGATTCTGTGAAGAGTCGTCTTGACTCTCCATGTCGCAAACTCCGAAATGGATCTTGGCAGCTCTAGCTCTTCTCTCCATCTCTCGACAATGTGAGTACGAGATATGACCACTGGCTAGTCATTTGAGCACTTTTCTCTTCAGATCAATGGTCCACGATCCGTGGTGATTGGACGACTATCCTCCGTCCTGGAACTTCAGCTTTCGAGACTTTGGGGGAGTATTGATGCTAAAACTCCCGAAACTAAACTCCCAGAGTGACGTCATTCTTGTGTCACTCAATGATGTGTCATAAGCTGAGTGGATTCCACGTGTCACTCAGAATTGTGATTTCTAGTGGCCTGAAATGCTGAGTAAACTTGACACTTGTCCTTGTATGATTGCGCCACATGTCCTTGATGACATAGACTGCCACCTGCCCTTTCTAACATGGTCTGTCATGAACTACCTCCTGGATTTGACGGCCCAGATTCATCCTTGATCCAATGGCTAATATTATTTCGCGATTTCGCATATCGTGAGTTCGAGAGGTTAGAACACCTCGTTCCTTTGACTTTTTAGTCAGCGAAGAGATGATCTTTCGCCACGTGTCCTTCTTGGATCGATGGACCAGATTTCTCCTCGATCCGACGGCTCAGATCATTTCACCATTTCGCGTTTCATGAGTTGGAAGAATAGAGCACCTCATGCCTTTGACTTTCTAGTCAGCAAAATGACGATCTTTCGACATGTGTCCTCCGAATCCAACGACTCATGATTGTCCTCGATGGATGGCCAAGATTCCTTCACAGTTTTGAAGATTTGGATGACTCCTGGTCTTATCCGCCTTGCAGCTTCACCAGATCTAACGACTGTTGGTCCTTCGTAATTAATCCAAATATGACGGCCCATATCTTATCGTGATTTCGCATATCGTGAGTTGGAAGGTTAGAGAGTTTCCTTCCTTTGACTTTTCAGTCAGCAAAATCTTGAACTGTAGCCACGTGTCCTACCTGATGATAGACGATCCTTCTGTTTTCTGGACTTTGTAAGCCCGCTTCATGTTGAACTTTAAAGATCGTGCAGATTCTCCTAGATCTGACAATGGTCGGTCCCCGCGCTCAGATCTAACACTTGAGATATATCCTCCATCTGCGCGCTCCTCTTGTCTGAATTCAGATCTGAGGGCCATCGGGAATTCGTAATGAGTGATCCAACGATCACTGTCGCTTCTCCTTCCTTTGTGTTCTTGCCATCAATGACAAGCGCATTGTTCCTGTGAACATGCCAACACTATTAATATTTTTAGGGAGAAAATATCTCTTCAAGGATTTTAGGGAGAAAATATCTCTCAAGGATATTAATGATATATCTCGCAAGATCCATCAAATTAGGATTTTGGTTTGAGAGAATATCCCAACCATCCATGAGATTATCAACCTCTCCTTGAAAATAGGAAACCAAATGTGAGGTGGATTCTCACAACAAATTAATTTCCTTTTTATGAATATTAATAATTAATTCATGTGCACATAGTATTTTGACCTTCATATAATATATTTCTCCTTCACATTGACTAGGGATTGTGACAATTGTTCTTTCATGGTGTCAGTGTATGTGACACTTTTACAACACTTGCGACACTTAGGGTGAGATACTTAAGTGTGGCATTTTGGTGTGTAACACCAAGAAATTGGAGTTCCAATAGTGAATATTTTTTCTGAGATATCCCTTCAACCAATTGTTGCGGCTTAACTTGGCCAGGGCTATCAGGCCAAGCTTTGACCCAATGGGAAAATTGTTGCTGTAAAAATTCAACGTCGTGGTGTGCAAGAACCCATTGCTTTAGCCATGGTTATTATTCATTTACTGGTCGGTTATATTCATGATACTGAAACTTTTAACACATATTTTTAGGAAGTAGTTGATGAATGGGCATCAAGTTTTTTTTGGGATATGGACTATGAGGCAGAAACTCAAATTGGTTTGAAATTTAGAAGGAGTTTTGGGAAATTGCCTCAGGTAGTCATACCCGAGATGTAATTGGAATTATCAAGTCGTCGAGTGATAATTACAAAATGGGTTAAGGGTTAAGATAAGCTATGTGGTCCTTTTGTGTCACGCGATGAAACAATTTCATAATTTTTATCAAATTTCTTTGACAAAACCAAGAACCAATGGTGCGATTAACACACTTTCATTCCTTACCCATGCTTCAAGGATGAATCTTTTTAGGGAGGGATGACTTGTAATATACATTTTATTTATATATTACATTTAAATTAATTAAATGTAAATTCACGCCCTTTTTTCTAAAAATATGCGACTTTACTCATTTACGTGTATTTATACACATTGTAAATTTCATATACATTGAATAATAAAAATTAATAAATTAAACACACACACACACCAAGTCTTTTGTTTCCAAGTGCCTTTGTCTTGGAGCATGGATTTACATGTATTTCTCTTGTAAAGGTAAACCAATATGCTTAGAAAATCTCAAATTGATTTGCTTGATATGGCTGTAGAAAAAGGCCATCCATATGGATAAATTGTCCATACCATTTTACGGCTATAGAACGTGGCAGACCATATGGTTAAATTGCAAATACCATTTAACTGGCTATGATAAATCTTGCATAGATAAATCAATGGTCCCAGCTCTTGTGGGCACCATATCCAAGAGTGGTTTTAGATTTGTTATATATAGTGTATTGACTGATTATAAATGTTTTCATTATAATTTTTGTGCATGTGAAGGGGACATTTCTGGGGATGATGGGTTGACATGATATGGAATTTTTATTCCATGTAATATAAGATAATTACAATGAGACATTGTGGAAGTACCAAAATATGAAACAAGAGGTTGCTTCTGGGTTTAAATAACTAATATTTATTGCCTATAGAGAAGGATGGATCACTACAAGGTGAAGGCCTTGAAATGTTGGCTACGATCAAAATGAAGGAAATCATCTTTTCTTTGGGATTACTTACTGGAGCAGAGTCGACTGCTTGGAATCCTCATGCCTAGATGCATGTGAAGTGTGAAAGATATGTAAGATTGAGCTAACCTACCTTGAAAAAGCACACCATAGTTGGACTCCAATCTAATATTTTTTGCAGGGAGCATTATGAAGAAAACATATTGGAGCACACAACCAATTTGAATGTAGATGAGTGGTAGAGTTCTCATGGGGCCCATACTTTGCATCTTTTCATTATAATGCCATCTTATACTTAGTAGTTAATGAGCAAGAAAAGGTTCTAAGGTATTGGTTACCAAGCTAAAAGGTAGTTACAAAATTGCAAAACTGTGGGCAGAGAATGATCTGGTTAAAGGATTATATATTTACACTCTAGTTACAGAGTTACATTTGAGCCCCAAGTTTCACTATTTCAAAAAAAAAATAAATCATAATCATAATTTGAAAGTGATGGGGAGAAAAGAAGAATTGTTACCTACTGCAAAAATATGTGTTTGTTTGTGGCAGTGATTTAGAAGCAAGTTCGGGCTTCTGTCATCAGAATACTCTCATTGAGTTAGGTTGTTTATGTAAGAATGATCTTTCATTAGGACATTATTCATGTGATTTATGGTGGTTTATTAGCCATGGATCAATTGTATATGAAATATGTGGGAGTGTAGCAGAAAATGTCAATCTTGAAGACATGAACATAGTTATGACAACTCCAAATGAGTGTGAAACATTGAGGGAAAGGACAAATGTGGGAGAGATGAATCCAACATCTACCTAGTGGCATGTTGTTATGGATCGAGATGCAGTAGCTGTAGTAAGGAGACAACGACTTACTGAAATTGCATCGTGGTTTAATCCACACATTCATGCAACAGTTTCACAAGTGGCTAGTGGGAAAGCCACTATTGCTCCTAGTGATGAGATGCATCCTAATATACATTCAACTACAAAATGGGCAGTAGAGGGAACTAAAATATAGATTGATACTAGGTTTTTTAAAATACTACAATGAAAGAATTATATGCTTGAAAACTTACAGTTGTTTGGTTGATTGAAAATTCAGATTGTAGGTAGGATAGTCTTGTATATGGAGATGGGTGTAAGTCCATAATGAAGACTACATGCTACCACATGCAAGAAGCAAAAACTATGAGAAAAATATCATACTTTTGAAATTTGATTCCTATATGAAACAGGTTTGAAACATTTTTTTTCTAATTAAAATTAATATAATGATGATATCTCACAGTAACTGTATGTATATGATATAGGTGAGATGATAGATCTGTCAAGAAAGAACATATGATGCCTGTTGATATGGGAATCACAAAGAAGAGATTGTTGTTGTGACATTGGAGCCCTACGATATTCCATGATATCCATTAAGATGTGCTATTCTATGTTAGAGCAAGCCAGGGGACGCCTTGGCTATAAGACTCTATAAGTCTTCATACACTTTTTTGTTGTAAGGAAGCCTTTTCAAATGATGGATCACCCAAGGGATTGTGTAATAGATAAGGGGATGCCTAATATTGGAGGGTGAGTGACTACATGGAAGAAGAGGCTTGAATGAGCAACATGCTACTTGGGATCATGAGTGCATTGGGTGTGTCTAAGAAAACAATGAGAAAAGTCCTATCCACGGTAGCCATATGGATCATATACATATTCATACAAATAAGTATTGACCTTTATCTTGTGGTATGAATATATATGATTTAGTTATGAACTTAATATTGATAGATTGGAAATTCATGTTGATGAAATACTTAATGATTAGAAATGACTATGTTATGCATGCTTACATTGATGAATTAAGTAGGCACATGTTGGAATTCTAAAGTTTGGAGGTGTACCAAGACAATGAAGAAGATGACACTACATGTATAGCCGAAGAATGAGGACAAAACATTACTGCAATAAAGAACACCGAGGACAATGTTATTCCAAGGGGGAGGGGATGTAATATCCCAAATTTTGTTCTTGGAATTATTTGTAATTAAATTCTTAAATAATTTGCATGGATTCTTTATAACTCTACTACACTGACACCATACCATGGTGCTGGGAATATTCTACATCTTTTTGTTTTGTAGTTAATAAAGAAGAAGACCAAGATCAACTAAGCTTGAGTGCCTATAGGGGATATGATACCACAAGAGGGGAAATGTGAGGGGGTCTAGGGGGGGTTTATGCCTCAATCATCTACCCGATTATACCTTGAATCTTCACCCAATTTCCCTCAATCCAAGACATAACTCCTAAATTTTAGCAAACCGTCTCCCCTACATTCTTGGAACTAGGAAGAGAAGTTGAGTTTGAATTATCTAGCCATTATGCATGAGGGAAATTCAAATGGGAAGATGAGAGATGTTAGAAAAATGGTGGAGAAGAGTTTTGGGAGATTAGACATTGGAAGAAGAGATCCAATCCCATGATAGACCAACCAACCATGAATGGAAGCTAGTAGCCTTGATAAAAAGACAAGAAAACATGGAAAAATCTATTGAAACTTGAGACAATAGCCTATACATTCTATGCACACACTGAATAGCACAAGAATGAGAAGTTTTTGAGGTATTGGACAATAGAGAAGGAGGTGCTCCTTGTGTTGTGTGGGGCAGGTATCTGGGTGACTTAGTGCTGCTCTGTTGTCAAGAAACCAAGAGTATAACACATTCGTTTGAGTTTGAATTTCAGAGTTAACTATCCTTACTTCTCCTTGGTGGTATCATAGCCTGACTAGGGGGTGGAAATTGCTCACTCAATTAGTTGATTGATCTTCAACAATCAATAGAAGTAAATTTTTTTCTCTGGTTTCTAAGAAATTCTTGCAAATCTCTATTTTCTAAAGGTTCCATCTCTTTTGTAACTATATAAGTTAATGGTTTTAATATGTAAATTAATGTATTCGAATGGTTGACTTAAACTGAGGATTTTGCATGGTAACCCTATGTTTGAAACTATCAACGTTTGGGTTTTCTATGCACTGGTTTGTTTTGATTGTGGTTAGTTATTGAATTGGTATAACTATATAAATTATCCTATATGGTGTTCGATAAAAACCAAAATCCTGTGAACTCTGTCCCCACTCATACGAGGTCGTAAAAAATATTAAAACCAATTTTTTTGGGTCATTGTATTTGAAACATCGAGGGCGATCTCTGTTAGGATTCATTTGGAACCTATTCCATTGAAAAAGGAGGGGTTAGTTGTTCTTGAAAGCATAGCTACAGATATAGTACCTCCTTAAGATTAATTGCTTGATTTTTGTTTGTTTCTATTAGTAAAACACAATTCCAGTTAAAAATTGTATATAGAAAACTATATTTGTCATCAAATTCTGGAAAAAACGTGGGAAATAGAAATATACTAAGGTTTGAATGAGAAAATTTGTGTGATAAACCCTTTCAACAAGATTTTTTAGTCCTAGGATGACATAATAGTGTTTCAGAGGGACTGGATTTGCCCATTCAACATAAAAAATAAAAAATAAAAAATTGATGTGCCATAGTTCATAGTGTTGGTGATTGAATTAATGGAATGCATAGTGAACCCTATCCATTATTGGAAATCTTCCCATAGATATGGAAAAGAAAATATCAAAACAAATTATTCTTTATTGCATTTCATTTGCCGTCTTTGTAGTATTTTATGGTATATGCTCTATGTTTAAAAGGAAAATGGCCTCGATTTAAGCCAATAAGAGTAGCCCGCACGGGTGTAGACGGATTGGAAAGTGTTGTGTAAATGGAAGGAAATTTGTAAAATGAAGTCTCATGTTCGATTCTTACCCGGATTTACTCATGTGCCATTCTTTCGGGCTGGGTGGTTGCACCTGGGGTTATAGTGGTAGCCGACGGGGATCGACCCCGTGTCACACAAGTACGAGAACCGCCAGTTGTCGATTCCCTAGTACAAAAAAAAAAAAAAGTCAATAAGAGTACAACTATATGCTCAAATTATTCTAAACAAAGTTATATAAAATCTACTTACATAAAGTAAGGGGAAAATAAAGTCTATGTAGAATTAGTAAAATAAATTATAATTGTTGACCGAGGAAACAAAGGTCCTTTAGAGTTCAGCATTCCAGAATGCAAAGAGACACAAAAAGGTTGTAACTAATTGGGGTTTCACACATAGTTATTAGAAACCCTCATGATCATGTGCTTGAATTTAATAATGTTCTCCATGAGTACATGAGTATGTAAGTGGAATTAGAGAGAAAATATTTATGGGAAACATAGTTTGTGTTATGTAAAAAAAATAGAAAAGAAAAGTAGAATGGTTGGTTAGGACAAAATTCACTACTCTTTAATGACCTATTCATGTATTTGATGACTGTCAAATTGTTCTAGATAAAACACCAATATCATATGGCCTACTAAGATATTGTAATGTCTCATATTCATTTCTTTCTAAGCAAGTAGTGAATCTATTGCTTCAGAGCTTGTACAATTGCCTACAAATTATCATATGTATTGTGTAGTTTTGACAACTCTTGTCAATGTCTCTAAATGGTATACATTAGGGTTCTCATGTTGTAAGTACAAATCCAATTATTTGTTTAGATTTCAATTGCTTATGTTTTAAATAGAAATTGTAGGTTGGGCAATGTGAACAGACGAACAACACAATCTTTGTTTAATCTATTCACAGGATTTTTGTTCCCTGCTTGTCCAAACTAATTGTATATTTCTCTTGCAAGTTAATGGCAAAGGAATCCTGGAATATCAAAGAACAAACTTTCTCTAGAGGTTTTCTATAACCAAAAATATTGAGTTCACATGTTATTGGTGTATACTACTCTGACATAATTCATAAAGCTTTGACTTTAGCAGGGGCCATATTATGCACATGAATAGTAAAATCCAATTGAGAATTATATTTTGTTCATCCTGTTTTCTTTTGAGTTTGCATCCAATAGGGTTGAAGCCTTGCAACTTGCATGGAACATGGTTTTTGGTTTTAGGTGAACTCATAATAAAATATGTTGGACTATATGAATGGATTGAGATATCAACAAATTTTCCCATGCATATGTTTTTATTAGGTTTTAGTTGTTCTTATCCCTAGTTTGTATTTTAAATTCTTGGCAAATTAATGCTACACTCAAGTTTAAGAGGTTAAATTGCTATACCTCTAAATAAGGTTGCAAACAAAAGTAGTTTAAACCTTATTTATGGATCAGGAGAACAAATAAGTTTTTAGGCTTCTTCGAAAGGGTGGAATGTCTATTATTTTATGGTCCTGAATACGGTTTGCATATTATTATATTATATAGGGAAATCCCATTGTGTGAAGACAAAATTTGAACATGGAATATAGTTTCAAAACTTTTCTATAATTTAAGTAACAAATTCGAGGACACAAATGTATTTTATTTATGTTTCGTATGTGGGTTTATTACACTCATACCGAGGATCTTCTTGGTGAATTGATATCGATGATGGAATTCTCAAATTTCACTAAATAATGTTCACTTCAACATATCCTTCATTGATGTCTCTCTCTCCATCAATGGTGTGAACTTAATTCCTAAGAGGTAAATCATAAGCATTAATGCATTTACATGGTAGGGGAATGTCGACCATCACCAGTGCGATTTGCATGGAAAATGTTTGTATAGTTGCAGAGTTTCTCTCTTTGGTCATTTCTCTCCATCATTGAGTCAATCTCATCATCAACCTTCAACAATTTCTTTACCTTGTCTCTCTGGCTATAATTTTCAACAACTCTACCAAGGATACCTGAATTTTGATTTTGGACAATTCTTGGACCAAATCTAAATTCAACACCTCCATATTTGACATACCTGACTTTCACTAAATGTTTTGAGTTTGTTGTGGAGGTGACGAAGTGTTCTTTTTTTCCAAGGCAATGAATTTCACTTACATACATTTATTTTTGTGCTATAAGGCATTCCAATGAATTTTGTTTTTATATTTTAACCTATGAAGTGTGTGGGTTAAACGAGGTTGAGTCTATCATAAAAGTGGAATTATTCATACTCGATTAAACATTATAAGTATGAATTCCTAATTTGAATACAATATTGTTTTACATATTATTCTACTGATGAGAAATTTTGTACCATTAATTTTTAGTTGTGCAAAGGTCTTGTAGTCTGTAGATAATATCCCATAAATTGTGGTTGTCCTAAAACTTGCCATATTAACAATCTATGTAACACAAAGAAACCAAAATGTGCATATTTTTTAGTTTCTTAGACTTCAGCTTCTAATCTCATTTTGTTAATAGTCAGGCCTAGAAGGTTCATCTTATAACATGTTTCCACCTAATATTGAACAATGTAAATTACCAACATATACATGGTGAAATAATTTCAGTGAGAAGCACACGCAATCATATGCAGATATCAACAATGTTGTATAAATATAACAGTTGTTAGCAATGCCATATAAATATAGCAGTTCTAACAATCATCACGCAAAAAAATACTCTAGACTTGTAAGCAACGTTATTTTTTCCAGAACCAGATCAACTCTTACACTTGACATATATTATTCTTCTATATATCTATTCAATATTGGTTGGTTGGTTGTCCATATAATGGTTGGTAACTATCTTAATTTCCACCACTCCTACCTCCATGTTGCTATGTATTGGTTGATGAATATGTTGCAATAGACTCTAATATGTGATTATGGTTGGATCTCGTATCATGCCAATAAATTAAATCTCCTAAGTTTTTGGACTAAGTTATGTTTTCTGCCTTGTTGCATATGAAAATGAAATCTATGTTCAAGTGTTTGTAGAAAGATATGGTGGGAATCTCCCTCCATAAGGATGGAAGAAATCTTCTAACTTTCCTATCACAAGTGGTTAAGTCTCTCCATCCCCACCAGGGTGGATCTTACCCCAATTTTTGGTTTGAATTTTATCAGTGTTCATGGTTTCCCTCCTCATGTCTGCCATTTGTTCCACCATCAAAGAAGGTATTCCATCACCTGTTAATTCATCCACCATTCGATGCCAAAACGAAAGGATCCACAACATCTTATTCGTGTATATAGAAATATAAGTCAATTCAATGTAGTTTGTTCTCCATATACAAATCCCATATAAGATTTTCTTATTTGTGTATCCTTTGAATTCCTTTGAACAAATTCAACAATATGAATGTGGCTTTTGATTCATACAACATATGTTAATCAACAATATGATTGTGGTTGTGAAGTATGTTTTTGGTTCATATAGCATATGTTAAGGTGCTCCATTGATTAGTCCTTTTTACATGGGGACAATTATTGAAGTAATGGATGCATCTAAACTTATGTCAAATATATTGAAGCGATTGATATTTTATAAATAGAGAAAAATATTGAAGCTATAGAAGTAGGCCAACTATAATAGAGTATTAATTTTTGAACAAATCCTTATTGATTCCAGAGGGAAATAAATTACCTATGTATGTGACATTCTTTCCTAGATTGAATTCATGAAAAAAGCACATAGAGTAGCTACTTACTATTTGTTTAGAGTAGCATACACAAAGATAATGCCCCTTTTTGTCCTAGTGTTCAAGTCTAAGCTCTGATACCAAATGTAACACCTTTCATGGGATGCTACAAAATCATATTTGCTAACTTACACACACAAGCATTAAAAGATCCGATGTAATAATTTTTTACTCTTTTACATGGAATAAGAAAACATAACACATACATATTAGTAAAATACCTCCTCCATGGTTTGTTGAAGTTGATCATTTACAATGTAGTCCTACCAGTAGTAGGATGATGCTTCCAAGCATTATTTTCCCACTTTCCTAGAGTGAAACAACACAATTACCCCCCCAACCAAGTAGGAGCCTAGTTGAATTCTTAGTTCCAAGAAACCTTTTGGTTTCATTTCCCTCTGTGCCCATGATTCCATTAAAAACAATGTGCATATTCTCTAACAATATTTCCACAAGAAAATATTTCTTCTATGAATTATTTGTTGGAAGATTGGTTGTTGTCATTGATGTCAACCTTAGCCATTGGATTTTGGACCCCACCGTTGATTGAAGTAGATAGACATGAAGGAAATTAAACATGTAGATACACCACCCATGGATGGATAGTATAATTCATGTTTCTTTCGGTGGTATGTGGCACGTCACGTGGATCTTGACGATTGAGGAGAAATGAATTTTTGAAGATGACAATGTGAATTGAAGCAAAAACTACATGTCAGCCCTAATGTTAAAAGGAAGTGACATAAAGGGTATAAATACATCTCATTATACATTCATTTTTAAACACACACAAGTTTATTAATGAACAAGGAGATATAAGTCTAATTTCTGAGGAAATCTGAAGTAATGAAGGCCGAATTTCAAAGGAGGATGAAGTCTTTTGGTGATGCATTCTAAGGTATGTTATTTACATGTCATCTTACCATTTTTGCTATAACTTTGTTTCTAGAACGATTCAGATGGTGAAATTTGAAGGATATTGAGAATACATATCTAGGTACCTGTGGTAAAAGTTTCATTTCTTTATTTGCTATAATTTTGGAGATACACTCTGTGGAAGATAAGGTTTTTGACTAGTCCTGTAGCTAGTCATAAACAAATGTTTCAAGTAAAATAGTGATAAAGTATTCATAGAGAATCCAAATGAAGTGAGACAAATTGCATTGGAAAGAGTACGGGCTGTAGTTTCCTATGTATGGATTTCAGAATCTGATTTTAAATATTGAGCGCGAGGAATTCTATACAAGTTCGCTCTCCTCAATAAACCAAAATTGAATAAGGTCTACCATTTTCTCTATAACTCCTTTTTCTGGGAGGATTCAATGAATGAATCTTGGAGGAGTTTCAGAAAATACATTGAGTAGTATTATCTATAGGATCATAGTGTTTCAAGAAGTGAAGAATTGTAGAAGTTGAAGAAGTCTCAAGAAGCATTATCAAGTGCTATGTGATGGGTGGTTGATGGTGATAATTTAATGTAAAATTTTATTATCTCTCATATATTCTTTGGTGGAAGGAAGGGGCAAGGATGGAGAGGTCAACCCTATATTGATATTGAAGGATTGTATCTTCCTTTTGGAGGTTTATCCCTCCCTTTATATTTGGAAGCTGTAGCTACCTTTGGAAGTCATTACTTCCTTTGAACAATAATACATGATTACTTCTTATATACTGTGGATGGTGTATTGATGTATCTCTTATACTATTCTTCATTTTTCATTGGATACTATTCATTACTAATTGGATATAAATTGAATACATGATTTGATTGAAGTACAAGTTCAAAAATAATAATTTCTCTAAACACCGATTCACCCCCTCTTAGTATTTCCAACAATTGGAATCATAGCAGGTTTCCTTCATAACAGTTTAACCACTGGAAGGAAAATCCCGAGGAGAGATGGATGACCATGAACACATTCCAAATGGGATTCAACGATTTGATGGAAACAATTATGCATACTAGAGTGATAGAGTGAAAATTACCTAACATATTTGGGAGTAGAGATTTGGTACTTAGTTGTAAATGGCTATGTAATCCCAAGAATGCTCCAACCGATCCAACCGATCCAAATGAGAAGAATCTTATGAGTTGTAATTCAAAAGACATACATGTTATTCTAGGAGCATTGGCACCAACCATTGCTAGCAAAGTGATGGGATGCAACATTGCTAAAGAGGTATGGGACAAAATCAAGAGTATCTAAGAAGGTGATCCAAAAGTTAAGCAGGTCAAGCTTAAACGACATAGAGAAAAATTTGAAAATTTGAAGATGGATGAAAATAAAGATATTGCAACCTATTTTATTAGAGTTGATGAAGTTGTTAATGATATAAGAGGATTAGGTGAAGAGATCAATGAATCCATGGTTATACAAAAAGTGTTGAGATCACTTCTCTTGAAGTATGATGCTAAGGTCTTTGCCATTGAAGAAATTAGGGACAAGACCAAAATGACAATGGATGAATTACATGGGTCTCTTATAGCACATGAAATGAGAGCAAATACAGAAAGTGACCATCCAAACAATGAAGTAGCCTTTAAAGCCATAAATAAGACAAAAGACAAGGATAATGACCTTGATGAAGAAATAACAAATTTTGTAAGAAGGCTCCAGAAGGGAACTGACATATACAAAGGTAAGTCTCATCTCAAATGATTTAAATGTGGTAGAATATGAAATATTACTGAAAAATGCAATAAAAAGAGAAGTCTCAACAATAAAAAAAGCTTTTACTCCAAGGATGATGAAATCTCCTCAGATGAGAGTGATGAAGAAGATAATGATGGAGGAGAAGTCCTCTTCATAATCCAAGAAACCCAGGATGATGATCACAAGAGTTCTAAAGAAGAAGAAATCATTTCTGAAGAAGATTTAGATGAAGAAACCAACCTTGATTCCTTTTGAGGATACAAAGACAATGTAGAGAGTGAACAAGAAGATGAGAATATTGAAAAGTTGAAGCATGTTGAAATTGAAAAAAGCAAGCTTAGAAACATAAACATAATACTAAAAGGTGAATTGACTAGTTGTGAGTAAGAGAACTACAAGCTTGAAAAGACCATTGGTAGCTTGAAGGAACAATTAGAAAATTATGATAAATTGAAAGCAGAATTGGATCACAGAAAAGGGGAGCTACTATTGACAATAGAAAAGTTGAAGAAGTTCGAAAAAACCACTGAAAAATTAGATGAGATCCTTAGCATTCAAATCTCTCCAAACGACAAGACATGACTAGGATACCATGACAATTTGAAGACAACAAAACAATAGAAGGAAGATGAAAATGATGAAACCAACACTCCAGAGCAAGTTGAAAAACAAGATAGAAGACTAGAATTCAGAAGAAATGAGACATCAAGAAGATCCTCTCCCATCAGGTATGAAAGCAATCATTATGAAGGGAATTATATAAGAATAGATCGTGAACCCAAATGGACCACACTACAAAGAAGATCACTTACTCCCAGGTATCAAAATTTCTTTCTTGGACATTGTTATACTTGTGGAAATTTTGGACACAAGGCAATCAATTGTAGAATCAATGAAAAGAATAACTATTAAAGCTACATGAATGGTGCAAATAGTATATATGGAAATGTTCGTAGACCTGTAAACATAAATTATAATCCATTTGACCCATTAATGGATCAAAATATTGTATGCTACAAGTGCAATAATCTTGGTCACAAAGCATGCGATTGTAGAGAGATGAAGTAAGTTAATCCTATGCCAAATGTCCCTATACCAACTACAACATGGAAAATGAAAGAAATTCCACACAATGAAAACTGCTAAATAGCATTGGTCGCTAAAGAATGCAAAGAAGAAGATGAATGGTCCATAGACAGTGGGTTCTCATCTCATATGACTGGAGGTCAATTTTTTTTTGTCAACTTGAAGAAAAAGGGTGGAAATGTTGCATTTGAAGATGACTCATCTACCAAAATACTTGGAAAATGAACTATAAATCTTGGAAGTGAAAATGTAAAAGAAGGAAAAGTCCTATTGGTTCAAGATCTGAAGCATAATCTCCTCAGTGTCAGCAAAATATGGGATCAAGGATACACTCTTACGTTTGACTCCCGAAAATGTAAAATCAGAGAAAAGAACTCAGGAAGTTTGGTTGCAACTGCAACAAGAAGACCGAAAAACATATACATCCTATACATAAAGAAGAGAGAGAATACATAAGCCACACAAAAGGATTCCAAGGAAGAAAAGTCCCAAAGACCAAAAATAAGGATGAAATATTATTGAGTGCCAAATGTTCAGGGGGAACATCCCCAAAGAAGAAGGTCACCTTATGCCATTGAACTCAGGGGGAGAATCCCCACCCTTTTCTATTGATGTCAAAGGGGGAGAGAAATTGGGATCATGATGATAGGGGGAGCATGAGTGTTTCCATCAATGACAAAAGGGGAGATTATTGGAAGATTGGTTGTTGTCAATGATGTCAACCTTAGCCATTGGCTTTTGGACCCCACAGTTGATCGAAGTAGATAGACATGAAGGAAATTACACATGCAGATACAACACCCTTGTATGGATAGTATAATTCATGACACTTCCAGTGGTATGTGGCACGTCACGTGGATCCTCAAGATTGAGGATAAATGAATTTTTGAAGATGACAATGTGAATTGAAACAAAAACTACATGTCATCCCTACTGTTAAAAGGAAGTGACATAAAGGGTATAAATACATCTCATTATACATTCATTTTTAAACACTCACAAGTTTATTAATGAACAACGAGATATAAGTTTAATTTATGAGGAAATCTGAAGTAAATAAGGCCGAATTTCAAGGGAGGATGAAGTCTTTTGGTGATGTGTTGTAAGGTATGTTATTTACAGGTCATCTTACCATTTTCTCTATAAATTTGTTTCTAGAATAGTTCAGATGGTGAAATTAGGAGGCTATTGAGAAGACATATCTAGGTACCTGTGGTAAAAATTTCAGCTCTTTATTCGCTACAATTTTGGAGATACACTCTGTGGAAAATAGGGTTTTTGACTAGTTCTGAATCTAGTCATAAACATGTGTTCCGGGTAAAATAGTCATAGCGTCTTCATAGAGAATCCAAATTAAGTGAGACCAATTGCATTAGAAATAGTACGGGATATAGTTTCTCATGTACGAATTTTAGAATATGATGTTAAATATTAAGCGCAGGGAATTCTGTACAAGTTTGATCTCCTAAATAAACCAGAATTGAATAAGGTCTACCATTTTCTCTATAACTCCTTTTCTGGGAGGATTCAAGGAGTGAAACTTGGAGGAGTTTTAGAGAATACATTGAGTAATATTATCTACAGGATCAAAATATTCCAATAAGTGAAGAATTGTAGAATTTTAAGAAGTCTCAGGAATCATTATCAGGTTCTATGTGATGGTTTGTTGATGGTGATAATTTAATGTAAAGTTTTATTATCTCTCATATATTCTTGGGTGGAAGGAAGGGGAAAGAATGGAGAGTTCAACCCTCTATTTATATTGGAGTATTTTATCTTCCTTCTGTAGGTTTATCCCTCCCTTTATATTTGGAAGTTGTAGCTACCTTTGGAAGTCATTACTTCCTTTGAACAATAATACATGATTACTTATTATATATTGTGCATGGTGTATCGGTGTATCTATTATACTATTATTCATTTTTCATTGGATAATATTCATTGGTGATTGGATATAAATTGAATGCATGATCTTATTGAAGTACAAGTTCAAAAATACTAATTGCTCTAAATACCGATTCACCCCCCTCTCAGTATTTCCAACATTATTCAATATCTCCACAACCTCCAACCTCTGACCTCTCAACCTCCATCCCCCCCCTTCAACACTACCTCCTCTTACTATTTATCAAGTTTACATATCTCCTTTCCCAAGTCTCTTCAACCACCCTCATTATTAGTTGTTGGAAAAATTTATGTTTTTGACACACTAGTTTAGTGGGAGTTAACTGACTATTTCTATTTAGATCATCACTATTACGCATGCATGCATTCCTAAAGAAATCTAACTGTTTGATTACTTTTCTTAATTATGGAATGTTCTTTCCTATATATGAGTGTATTCCACTCATTCATTGTATCACAATGATCATCATTGATTAGCTCATTGATGTAGTGTGAATATATTTTCTCATTCTTCCTTATTGAATATTTCATCATTTATTGATAAGATTTGTTTGTACATGCTTTAGCTAGGTCTCCTATGCAGTTTTTGATGAAATATTGACATGGTATCAGAGATAAGCTACTTGGAGCAAGCCAGACAATCCAAAGAATAATGAAAATTAGAGTTTCAACGAGAAATATCCATGTAACAGACAGAGTCACACCCTTAGTCGAAAAACATGACATTTTTAAAGGGACACACCTTCTCCCTGTTGAAAGGAGTGACCGTCGCACCCATACTTACGATTTTTTCAAATATGGAATGGTCGCACCTAGTACACTAGCAGAGTGTGACCACTAAGGAATGATCGGTATGTGTCTTAAGGAAATGTGCGACCACCTGTTGGGCTCTAAAGATGTCTTAAAATATAACCTCTATGCATCATCCAAAGGTAGGCGCTGGTGCAAGTGTTTTACTTGTTGCCTACATAGGTTCTTACCTTCCGTTTTCAATACCCGTCCTCTAGAGATGCAACCCCTGCAAAGGGACAACAATCGTAACAAAAGGAACAACAATCATTCTATTCAAATGAACAGCAAAAGGAACAACAATCGTGACAAGGGAACGACAGTCGTTATATTGGGCCGAACTAATGTTGTATTAATTGAGTTGTAGTACTTTCCCAACTATCTAATTTGTCAACTCGGGGTTCATAAACTGACGAAGCACACGCAAAGTATATGCAAGATTGAAGCGGAACTAATCTAATCTAATGTTTAAGCTATGACGTAAATTGAATCATTAATCTAACACGCGACTGAAATAAAATCATTAATCTAACACACAACTGAAATTGAAATTAATCTAACACACGACTGGAATTGAAATTAATCTAGTTGTGTAAATGAAATTACTCTAAGAATGAGAAATTGCATGAAGGAAATTAATCTAGAAATGGAGAACTACATGAAGGAAAAGCATATACAACAAGTGAAGAGTTGAATGGCATACCAACATATGAGAGCTCTCACCAATGAAACAATCTTACATTCAATAATCAAATCAATCTTCATAACAGAATACTGAAAGCATGAAAACCAAAACCATGAATCAAAGCTAAGAATCCCTTTATCTTTCGAATCCTAATGACTACCACTAAATGACTACAAAATAACTCTAGTTAATTGAATCCTCTCATTACTATTCTACTTGAATCCTCATGAAGAGAGAACACTCTCTTTTATACATGAGAGCCTTGAAGATAAGATAACCATCTCATTATTACAGATCCACTTTTCTCTCAACCTATTTCCCATTATTACAAAATATAATCCCTTCAAATCCTTACACATATCTCTCATATATCTTGGATAAGATATTCCAACCAAATCTCCATGATCTTCTCCTTGGAATGGGCTTGAACTATCTCCTCAAATCTTGAAATGGTGGAGGAAGTATTCGAGAAGTCCTTTTGAATTAATCATTCTCATATTCCTACACATTACAAAGCTCACACATATTTGAGATATATAAGAAAACATGTCGATTTTCTAACATTTAATCACAAATTCTCTTTTAATACTAAAATGAATAAAGTGGAGAACAATAAGGTGAAACCCAAGTATATTTATGGAAATGATATCATGAAAGGTCAATGGGGTGATGAAATGTGGAAAATGATGAAGGGAAAGGTGGATGAGAATAGGACATTTCTCAGCCCCAACATATCCCCCAACTTAACTTGTTGCATGTCCTCATGCAACCATGCATGGATCTTCTCAATAAATTTTGGCATCTGAATGTTGGCTTTGAGTGATGATAATGAATGTTTCTAGGATGAGATTTTCATGAGTAACAACTCACATTTTCTTATGGTTGGTTCTTGTGTGACAACCATGAATATAAAGAATGTTGGTTCTTGTGTTATTAACATTTATTTCGTTATTTGCTCTCTTACTGTTATGATAATAATTTGCCCATATTTTTACTGGAAAATATATGCTATCAATGTGCATAAGGAAACATTACTCAGTATAAGAAAGCCTTTTTTTTTGTATATTTGTGAATCATGCCAATATGTATAACAATGCTTATGAAGCAAAGTGGAACAAAGTATCGTTGGAAAAGAAATGAAGGAAAAAAAATGTTCATGACTGGTAAATGAAAAAAATGGAATGATGGTAGTGGAAAAGTGGAGTGATGATAGTGAATAAAGTCTTTTACCCCCCAACTTAAATTGTTGCATGTCCTCATGCAACGTGGCATAAGTCATAGAAATAAAAAGGAAAGGGAACTTGGTGAGGGAATTTTCCAAATTATTCATTACTAGCAGTTGAGGAATTACATGATTAAAGTTTAGAAAATAACATACCTCTACATACCCAAAATGTTGATGAACTATGCAATAGGAATATGGCTGATGCGATTGCTAGAGTATGGAAGATGTCACTGCTGCAGGATCATGTGAAAAGTGACTGCTTCTATAGCGACGACTGTTGTCTGCTGGATCAGAGAATGTGAAGTGGAGGAATCTGAACTGTTGTTGAATGAATCATGGAAAAGAGAAAGTATGAAAGTGGAACTGTGGTACTCTCATATGGCTGAAGTCATGCTACTGTAACTGCTGATAGAGTCATGAAAAATGTATAGTTTACACCTGCTGCTAAACCTGATGGTACAATTCTAATCATGCGAATGAATGTGTCGATGTCGAGCATGAAAAGAAGTCATTGGATTACTGACCAATTATGAATGTCGTTAACCAATTATGAATGTCGTTAACCAATGCGAGACAACTCATCATTGATGTCAATGAGTGCCAAGGTACCCGAGTACATCTTACAAAGTACGAATGAATGAGTTGATGTCGAGAGCCACTTGCAAGATCTGACGATCAAGGGACATTGATGTATTCCCATGATTGTCAACGAGAGAACTTGCCATTAAGGCATGCAAGCCTCCAAGTACTCAAAATGGACTCTAATCTATATCCCAGATAAGGTGTTGAGGTCGATGGGGCAATACTTGTTGAAAGGTGGGCCTTAAGGAAGCCCACATCAGTCAATGCGAGTTCTAATAAAAAGAGTGGTAGCATTATAAATGAAAATATCTCAGTAGTAACAATGTGTATGGAAAGGAAATGTAGTCGGGGAAAGGGAGATGGATAGTTTTATTGACAAGGAAAACTGAACTGAAAAATCTAAAAAAATGTGTGCGACTCAGAAAGATAGGCGTGTGCAAATTCATGAAGGATAATTCAATGGAAGATGGGCTTCAACGCAGAGATGACCAGTTTGCTTTGAAGGAAAAATGGGCGAAAACATTCATGACGCAAATGGGTTTATGAAAGGTTTCTGTGTAACAACAAACGTTATGATGTTTATGATGAGTAACAACTCCTTCAAACAGTTAACAAAGCCTGTTTCCCGTAAAGATTTTTGTGATTCTTGAAAATCATTGTGGCATGGAATGCGAGGGTCTTCATTCCTGCAATCAATATTAGTACTAATCCTGCATATAAACTTGTGAGATCATCATAAAAAAAATGCGATATTAAGTAAGAATGCGGCAAAGTAAAAGAAATAAACTACGTTTTTATACCTGTTGTCGTAGTTGTTGCGCATACACTTGTTTCATGTTGATTGCTACCAAAGTGACTTAAGAAAACAAATGAGCGTTTAAGCTTAAAATCATGCGTTCGTATTGTGTTTCAGGAATTTATTGAAAGGTCCATTTGCAATTGTCATGGTTTTCTAATTTTTAAGTTTTTTTTTTTAAATTT
>ML779364.1:60462-71908 GCA_009831015.1 Picea engelmannii
AACAATATTTCCCAAAGAGAAGCTCATTTTTTAAAATGGTCTACTATCTAACCAAATGGATATTCTGGGAGAAAAACCCATGTTTCGGATTTTCCAGATTCACTCTTTGTTGCACGAAAATCGAGGCAAAAGTTGGTTGTTCAGAATATTTCGCCCAGAAAATCTGAGTTTGATTTTGTTTTTAAAGATCTCTCTATCTCAAAATTCGTGCCATAACTTTTCGACCTGTTTCTATGGGAACCTAATTAGAACCTAAACTTTAAAACTCATGTTTTGGATTTTTGAAATTCTTCTTCAATTGGTCAAAACTGTTTTGCAGGTTGCTACAAGGATGTACCAAGAAACATTGCAAGGTGCAACAACATACTTCAAATGCGATTTTATCACAAACGGAGAATTGGGTTGAGCTGAAATTTTACAGGCTGGTTTCTATAGTCCAAATGCTTTTACACGCCAAACATCAGCCATACCCGCATCATGGATTTCGAGAAAAATGAAAAATGGCTAAAGGTGACTATCTTGATTTTCTTGAAAATCGTGTACTATATTGGGCTGAAATTTATTGGGTTTTTTTATTATAACATCATGCACTTCCAGTCCAAAAATCACAATAACCTAGATCCCGATTTGTGAGATATCGTCAGTTTAATTTCTGCATTTTTTCTTTATAATTTGTGTTTTATTCTTTATAATTTTTGTTTTATTGTTTTGTTTGCAGATCGAATGATAGAGGCGCAAATTTATTATATTTTTTTCTTTTTATGTTTTCGGAAAATAAAGAACTTTAAAAATTCAATGCAAAACTTAAAAAAAAAATTGTGAGCAAATGGAACAAACTTATTGAAAATTGTAGACGAAAAATATATTAGGCAATTTTTTCATCATCAACAATTAAAATTCTTCCTGAAATCATTGTAGTCATCCTACTTTCTGATCCTCGCGATCGCACGAAGCGCGGAGGAGAGAATACTTATTCTAGAAAAAAAAAACTTGAAAATAAAACCCTACCTACACTACGCTAATTAGAAATGAGAAATTAGTTATGTGTAATCAAACAATCAATGTAGCCATGCACGCAATAGTAACAAAAATCTGTTATCTTTCAATTTAGCAATTGATAGTCGAGAATATGTATGAATGTGTGAAATTAGCAGTTGAAACTGTAAATTAAAAAAAGAAAAAGAAAAACTAAATAAATCTAACCTAGTACTTGCTTGAAACCAACGTTTGATCAGGCTTTCGTAGGTGTAATTTGTCTTACTCAGATCATGCTGCAGCTCCTCCCTGTCCTCCTCTCCCTCTTGCGCACCTAATGATTCTTCATTAAACATGCAAGGTTTTTCGTATGTTGATTCTTCGTTCGCCTCGGGAGGAGTGAATAAGCTTTCGGCTGCTATCAAGATCTCCTCTTCCAGAGAAGAGGAGACCCTGATTTTTGCTAGGATCTGAGTGAGTTGTTCCAAGCTTAAATTCATTGTTAAATCATGTTAGAAAAAAAAGAGATTCTTACAGCACCCAAATCAAAATGAAAAACTTAAAAAAACACTTTTGCTAAAACATAAAAAAAATTACTCTTCACAGTTGCGGAAATTAAAACGTTCCTAGTAGTTGCTAGGGACAGTGAGGAATCTACACTGAAGCAACTCTATGACCCTTAGAACCAACACATGTAGATCACACTTGCATAAAGTTAAACTAATCTTGCGGTAATTGAAATTTGCAGAAATTGAAATTACTTCTACCTAGTTGGTAGGGAGAACATGAAGAGTCTCCTCTCACGAGCTTCTATGTCCCCTTACCAACATGTCTAGATCACACTTGCAGAAATTAAACACCCTTGCATAAATTGAAATTTGCAGAAATTGAAACTAGTTTTACCTAGTTGGTAGGGAGAACATGAGGAGTCTCTTCTCACAAGCTTCTATGAACCGTTACCAACACGTTTATATCACACTTGCATGAATTAAAAAAAGAAACTAATACCTCAATCTATCGTGCTTCCCCAGCAACGACGTCAAAATGTTGGGCTCTAAAGCTGTCTTAAAATATAACCTCTATGCATCATCCAAAGGTAGGCACTGGCGCAAGTGTTTTACTTGTTGCCTACGTAGGTTCTTACCTGCCATTTTCAATACTCGTCCTCCAGAGATGAAACCCCTGCAAAGGGACAACAATCGTAACAAAATGAACAACAATCGTTCCATTCAAATGAACAACAAAAGGAACAACAATCGTGACAAGGGAATGACAATCGTTATATTGGGCTGAACTAATGTTGTATTAATTGAGTTGTAGTACTTGCCCAAATATCTAATTTGTCAACCCGGGGTTCGTAAACTGACGAAGCACACGCAAAGTATATGCAAGATTGAAGCAGAACTAATCTAATATAATGTTTAAACTACGATGGAAATTGAATCATTAATCTAACACACGACTGAAATTGAATCATTAATCTAACACACAACTAAAATTGAAATTAATCTAACACACGACTGGAATTGAAATTAATCTAGTTGCATAAATGAAATTACTCTAAGAATGGGAAATTGCGTGAAGGAAATTAATCTAGAAATGGAGAACTACATGAAGGAAAAGCAGATACAACAAGTGAAGAGTTGAATGGCTTAACAACATATGAGAGCTCTCACCCATGAAGCAATCTTGCATTCAATAATCAAATCAATATTCATAACAAATTAATGAAAGCATGAAAACCAAAACCATGAATCAAAGCTAAGAATCCCTTTCTCTTTCGAATCCTAATGACTACCACTAAATGACTACAAAATAACTCTAATTAATTGAATCTTCTCATTCCTATTCTACTTGAATCCTCATGAAGAGAGAGCACTCTCTTTTATACATGAGAGCCTTGAAGATAAGATAACCATCTCATTATTACAGATCCACATTTCTCTCAACCTATTTCTCATTATTACAAAATATAATCCCTTCAAATCCTTACACATATCTCTCATATATCTTGGATAAGATATTCCAACCAAATCTCCATGATCTTCTCCTTGGAATGGGCTTGAATTATCTCCTCAAATCTTGAAATGGTGGAGGAAGTATTCGATAAGTCCTTTTGAATTAATCCTTCTCATATTCCTACACATTACAAAGCTCACACATATTTGAGATATATATGAAAACATGTCGATTTTCTAACATTTAATCACAAATTCCCTTTTAATACTAAATGAATAAAGTGGAGAACAATAAGGTGAAACCCAAGTATATTTATGGAAATGATATCGTGAAAGGTTAATGGGGCGATGAAATGTGGAGAATGATGAAGGGAAAGGTGGATGAGAATAGGACATTTTTGAGCCCCAACACCACCTCTAAAAGTGTCTTTTTCTATAGTGATTTCTCAATTTTTTCAATTGAATATTGAGAGTAAATTTTTAGGGTTTCTCAAAAATAGTGGGAGAGATGGATATGACACCAATTATTCAGTCAAAATTGGTGGTAATACTCACACCATAAAATTATTTTGATTGGAAGCCCAAGGCTGAATTCCAACTCATAAGGAAAGGACTGTACAATTTGACGATGGGGACAGAAACATAACCTACATCAACAATTGAGAAGACTAAATGGGTGAACCGAAAGGATGAGGCTATATGACTTCTTATTGAATTGATTTCATCTGATTTATGGTTTCATGTAGCCACATGAAAGACTCCAAATGTGATATGGACCACCTTGGAAGGTCTATTTGGAAAGCAGGATGAGATGAGAGGTCATATGCTTTAGGTAGAGTTGAATACCTTGGTTCCTAAAAGTTTTGATAATATACATGATTTATTTTTTAAGTTTAAATCTTTGATATTGAACCTGACATATTTTAGTATTGATAAGTCTAGAAAAGTAGACCAACTTATTCTAACAATCTTGGCTAAGTTAGGACCAGAATATGTTGTCTATGTCTCCACTTTCCATTCTGGAAGATATTGTTGGACACACCAACCACAGTGAGAGGGGAGGGGGTGGTGGTGAATCAAAGTAGGGCTATTTTTGCACTCTTTCAAAACTTAGTTAGAAACCACTTCAGTTATTATTATTAATTCACAATTATATATTTGCATATAACAACACCATTAATCAATGATAGAGAACATTAAACCATCACCATAATGAACACAAATAACACCAGATATATGTCTAAGGTTTTGTATTATGTTGTTACATGAGACTACGATATCCAGGGTTTATCAACACCAACTGAAAAGAGCACCATCTCCAAGAGAGTACCAACTCTCAATACAAGACCCAACTTTCATATCTCAGCACCAACTGAGATGTGAGGAATCCAACCCTCAAGTACAAGACCCAACTTGTAGACAGAAGACAATCTGTCCAACCCGTACCAATAACCTATCACAATCTATACCAATAACCCTGTACTATCAACCATGTACATCAATCACTCACACAACCTATACAATTACGAGTGCATCAACTATGCACAACACAACCTGTCACAACAAGCTATCACATCAACCTGTCTCCTCTATCAAATTAGATCTGATATCATGGATCTCATGCTCATGATCACAATAACAATACACAACATGAATACCATATTCCAAATACGAACAAAAAATTACCAACTATATCCCTCAACAAATCTGATATATGCAACAATACTGAATAGCCAATACCATCTCAAGTGGTAAACCCTAGCTCACAAAACATACCTCAACCAAGATGTGCCATATCTCTCATAAATATACTCTAACCATGCATGAAAGATTATGCCAATATAACCAACTATGAACTGGTAGTAAACTTCAGTAGATTTACCTTAGATCAACTCTACAACAAGCCCTAAACTTCTAAGAGGGAATCCAACATATTTACAAGCCAAACCCTCAACCAGATTCATAGATTCAACACTACACATATGAAAACCATACCTTTTTCTTATTGTAGTTGTGGATCTATTACAGATCTATTTCTCTAGCTGTGATTCTGTTGCTACGATTTTGTTGCCGCGATTATGCTGCCGTGGTTCTGCTACCGTGATTCTGTTGCCGCGATTATGATGCTCTGCTTATGCTACCACAATTATGATGTTGTGGTTTTGATGCCATGATTCTGCTGCCCCGATTCTGTTGTCACGGTTTTGCTATCGCGATCATGCTACTGCAATTCTATTGTCGCGGTTTTGCTGTCGCGATCATGCTGCCGCGGTTTTTCTACCATGATTTTTCTTCCACGAATTTGATCTATCAATAATACCCACCCAAATAACCTTTCACAAATGGATATTCAATTATGTTCAAAAATCATTTTCATAAGATACTTTTGCTCTCTGATTTATACTCTCCAAGTAGCTTTCTCTAGGGGTTATCTTCTAACCAAATTCCTTTTTTTAGGGATAACCCACATCTAACCACTTTGTCCACTTACAACCACTTTATCCAAAAATCGTAATCTCACCACTTCTAGTTGCAATTAATTTATTTTTAATTATTTTCTGTTTGCAACAACTTAACCCATGATTAACTCCTAGTTGCAACCACTTTTACTAGCAAATTTCTTCTAGGAGCTTCTAGAATGAATTGACTTATTTGACGTTCTAGGGGATTCTAGATAACTCATGAGGGTTCTCCAACTTCACTAAGCCATATCTCTTCAACCGTGAGGAACTACGTGACATACCACATATCATCAAAAATGGCACGACATGTACTATCCATATAGAATAGTCTCACATGCAAATTCACCGATCTACATTACATTATTCCTCAAACAAACTTGGGTTCCTTAACCACACTGCTAGGACTACTCAACCACTTAACCATTTGGACTTTACAAAGTGTCTTCCCATAAGGGATTTCAGCATAAGGGGACCACTTTGAGAACTTTATCCAAGAGCGTCTTCCCGTGAGGGATTGCACCATAATGGGACCACTTTGGAGTTCATCCATTTGGTACTTCCTGTCAACCATGACATGACATCAATGATACAACTCCCTTTGAAATCAATGAAAACACATCACTATGACACTACTTGAAATCAACCCTTTGACATCAATTACATCAATGAAAACATAATCCAACAACCAATACATCAATGATACAAGCACATCACTATGACAATACTTGACATAAACCCTTTGACATCAATCCTTTAACATCACTGACAACATAATACAACAATCTCCCCCTTTGGCATTTATGGCAACACCAACATTGATATCAACACCAATCATTGATGGCAAAACTTGGACATGGAAATGCTTATGCTCCCTCTGTGATCATCACTCCTCATCAATGTTCATCTCGCCACATCAATGTGACTATGTCTCCCCCTTTGAAATCAATGGAAAAGGGTATATATGTTAATGTTTATGCCATTATTATAGTTCTTTGCATTTCAATAGATAATAGCATCATAAGAACAAGATCACTGAGAAATAAACATTCACAAGAGACACAACATTTATCCTAGGAAACCCTCTAGGGGAAGAAAACCCAACAATACTTCCTTATCATAAATAGCTTAAAAAATGTTCAAGAGATAACTCAAACCAATACAGAAAGTCCTCCCCAAGATATGTGCCACTCTTCTCCTCCTCTCTCTGGTAATTTCAGCTTGCCTCATAAGGGAAATGAGCAAGTGAGTTTTGTGTTTGAAGTGAGGCACTAGCCTCTTATTTATACAAGACTGGCATGTGTGAAAGGTCACAACTGGCAAGGCCTCTATCTCACTCTGGGTGGGTAAACCCACCTTTAATTAATTCTAGGTCTTCCATAATAACTGCTGGGGATGACTTCTTATTCTGCCCTTTGTAATTGTCTGATAACCAATCCGCAAAAGGGGATTTGGTCCTTATACAATTACCGACATGATTAATCCACAATGGGGATTAATCTAATAACAACAATAATAATAATGACATGATTAATCCGCAATGGGGATTTAATCCAATAATAATAAGAATGCTCTTCGCAGTTACATTATTTCAACACTCCCCCTTAACAAGAAGGGTATTCTTCATCAGCATCAGGTGAGAGAGGTCTGCATCAACAGTGGCATCTGGAGGGCAGTATCATCAATATCATCTTGAAACATTGGTTAGCATATTTACGAGTCATCAAAAGTTTTCTTCATCAGCAACAACATCATTCTCGAAAGAATGCTATCATCATCTGCATCAAATATGTATTAGTAAAAATGATACCTCATCACAGCACTAGGCTGGCACATCACAGTACTACACTACACAGCGATTAAACTAATAGTTCAGTGTCAATCACATCTTGCTTTACGTCTAACAATTAGGTCAGAAGCAAGTAATATTATCATCTCGCTTTATGTCTAACAACTAGGTCAGAAGCAAGGAACACATCAACATCTCGCTTTACATATAACAACGAGGTCAGAAACGAGGAATCATCTTGCTTTACATCTAACAACTAGGTCAGAAGCAAGGAATCAATGATGTCATGCTTTACGTCTAACAACTAGGTCAGAAGCATGACTCATCTTGATTTACGTCTAACAGCGAGGTTAGAAGCAAGGATCACACAACGTCATGCTTTACGTATAATGGCGAGGTCAGAAGCATGACTCATCTTGCTTTACATCTAATAGTGAGGTCAGAAGCAAGGAATACATATACTCCCCCTTTCAGGGAGGGTCCTTTCGGACAATACCAAGCTTATCTTGAAAGTGTTCAAACATTACACGAGATAGAGGCTTAGTCAACACGTCAGCAACCTGTTCATCCGTGCTAATGTACTGGAGCTTCAAGGCTCCTCTCTGTACCATGTCATGGATGAAATGATAGCGGATCTCTATGTGCTTTGACCTGTCATGGAACACAATATTCTCTGTCATTTTATGCAGCTTTGATTGTCACATAGAATCACGGTTTCTCTCATCACCAAATTAAATAGGCCTGTCAACAACTTTCGAAGCCATATAGCTTCGTAGCTAGCAGAACATGTAGCAATGTACTCTGCTTCCGCTGTGCTGAGAGAAATACTGGATTGCTTCCTACTCTGCCACGAGATCATAGCTGATCCCAAACTGAAACAACAACCGGAAGTGCTTTTTATGTCAGCAATGCTTCCTGCCCAATCTGCATCAGTATATCCACTCAATGCGAAGTCATGATCTCCATCATAGTTGAGACCATAATCCACTGTACCTTTAAGGTACCTCATCACATGTTTTGCAGCCACTAGGTGAACACGTCTGGGCTCTACCAGAAACTGACTCAAGGTGTTCACTGCAAAACATATGTTTGATCTGGTGTTTTTTAGGTACATCAGCGATCCAATAATTTGTCTGTACAGAGTGGCATCTATCAAATCTGACGAAGTATTGACCAACAGCTTTAGCTTCGCTTCCATGGGAGTATTCATGGACTTGCATTCTAGCATGGAGAATCTCTTTAAGATTTCAACCGTGTACTTCCCCTGGTTAAGGAAGATTATTTCCAGACTCTGCCATACCTCAAGACCTAAGAAGTAATGCATTAGGCCAAGGTATTTCATTTCAAATTCTGTGGAAAGTCTCTGTTTACATTCAACGATGAGCTTTTCTTCTCCAGTTAAGAATAAGTCATCCACATACAGTAATAGTATTATTGGTTCATTATCCATGATCTTGAAGTAGATATTTGAATCTTCTTTACTCTTGGTAAATCCTAAGCTCGTTAAGAAATTGTCTATACGGCCATACCAAGCTCCGAGAGCTTGCTTCAATCCGTATAAGGCTTTCTTCAATTGACAGACATGAGACTTCCTGACTTCAACCTCAAATCCTTGGGGTTGATCTATATACACTTCCTCTTCGATAACACCATTCAGGAAAGTTGTCTTCACAGCCATCTGGTGCAGCTTCCACTTCATCTTGGCAGCAAGAGCTATAATGGTTCTGATCGAAGTGTATCTGGCCACAGGAGCGAATGTCTCTTCATAGTCAATACCTTCCTTCTGGGAAAATCCACGAGCGACAAATCTTTCTTTATATTTCTCAATACTTCCATCAGCAACATGTTTTATTTTGAAGAGCCATTTTGATGATACCACATCCTTACTTTTTGGTCTGGGAACTATTTCCCATACATCATTCTTTATTATGGATTGGTATTCCTCTGTCATGGAATCTGCCCATTCCTTCTTATGGATGGCTTCTTCAAAACATGTGGGTTCTTCATCAAGTAAATTGCACATCAAAGCCGTGTAATTGGAGAAGGGATTTGGTCTTTTCACCTGTCTCGTGGTTCCTTCTGGAACACCATACTTCTCTCCATCTTGAATAAGCTCCCTTGCCTAAGCAGGCTTTCTTTTATGGGAGAAGGTCATTTGAGGAGGTTCTTGAACTTTTGTTATATCATGATCTTTAGGAGTCTCTTCATCAGGGGAAGCTATGACTTCCCTTACAGGTTTTGTAGCTCTAGGAACTTCCCTCATAGATTCTGTCGTCCTGGGATTTACAGGTTCCTTTTCATACATTTCTTCAAGCTGACATCTTCTTGATTTCTTAAGTGCAACTTCTTCATCAAAAGTCACGTCCCTGCTGATCTCAATATGGCGGTGACCAGGTATGTAGATTTTGAAGGCCTTGGATACCTCACAGTATCTCACAAATATTCCCTTCTTTCCGGAGGGTTCCAACTTGTTTCTTTTCTCTTTTGGTATATGGATAAACACTGGATAACCAAATATTTTGAGATGGCTTACCTCTGGCTTCTTTTTGGTGAACATTTCTTCTAGGGTCTTGAACCCAAGTGCACAATGGGATAATTTGTTCTGCACATAAACAATGGCCATTGCTACTTCTGCCCATAAGCACATAGGAAGATCTTGATCATGAATCATGGTCTTTACAGCTTCCATAATTGTTTTGTTCTCCTTTCAGCTACACCGTTTTGTTGAGGATTATAGGGAGTAATTAGTTCCCTCTTGATCTCGACATCTTTGCAGAAGTTTACGAACTCCTTCGAGGTATATTCTCCTCCATTATCTAACCTGAGTATCTTAATCTTTCTTTCGGAAAGATTCTTTATCAAGGCTTTGAATTCCTTGAATTTACTAAATACTTCTTCTTTAGATTTTAATAAATATATCCAGGTCTTACGAGAATAATCATCAATAAATGATACATAGTATACATACCTGCTAATGGAGGATGATGGCATTGGGCCACACACATATGAATGGATGAGTTCCAATGCTCCTTCTGCTTTGTTGTCCCTCTTTGGAAAATGGTTCTTGATGTTCTTCCCTTACGCGCATCCATTGCATATGCCTTCCTGATCAACCTTGATTTCTGGTAAACCTGTGACAGCTTTGCATATGTATGGTAGCGCCTTTTAGTTGATGTGGGCCAATCTTCTATGCCAAAGTTCGCATGAGTTTTCGATGGCATGGGTCATAGTAGTTTCTGGGTGACCCTTCAGCTTATATAAACCATTTTCTTCACTTTTGATGACGATTGCTTCATTTAAGGTTTCTCCCTTAGCCCACATAAGAACTTCTCCATCTATGAAGGAAACTCTATAGCCTTTCTTGTCTAAAGCTGATATGGAGAGTAAGTTCTTCTTTAGGCCCGGTACATAGAGTATGTCCTTCATTGTTATTGAGTTTTCTGAATCTAGCTTGTAGTTTGATTCTCCTATTCCCTTGATGGGATATTGATAATCATCTCCAAGAGTTACTTTCTGAGAAAACTTCCTTTCTGAAATATAAGAGAGAGTATTTTTCTTACCCGTCATATGCTTTGAAGCACTTCTATCAATGAGCCATGTGTCCTCTCCAGGTGATATAGATCCTGAGAGGGCTGAGATCAAGACATGGTCCTTAATCATCTTCATAGGTGGTTCTTCATCTTCGGAAATGTGAGCATGTTGTCTTTTTTGCTTCCTATTGTATTCTTCTCTTCTGACTGGACAATTTTTCACCTTGTGTCCCATCTTATCACAATTATAACATTGTATAGATGAGAGATCTCGTCCCTTGCATTGTCCTTTCTTCTGAAAATTTCTTGAATGAGATTCTTGATTGTTGAATTTTTTTGATGGTTGCGGTTCTCTATGAGATTCCCTTTTGAAGTAGGGTTTCTTCCTTCCTCCTTTTGTATGAGTAGCTAGGGCTTGATCATTGTCCCTTGCTAGTAGTGCTTCACAATTGACTACCCTTGTTTCTTCTTGGGATCATTCTTCCCATAGGATCTCAAACTGTAGTTTCTCCTTTCTGCCACATACTGACTGGATGAAGGCATCCCAAGGTCTTGCGAGACCATTTAGGGCTGTTATTACAAATCTGTCTTTGTCGATGGTGTCTCCAATCGCTTTCAACTGTTCTTTTATTTTTGAGATTTGGGAGAAATATTCTTGAATCATTTCTCCTTTCTGCATCTTGGTATTCTTCAACTGAGTTCTTAGATTCATCTTTCGATTGATGTTCTTTCCTT
>ML779364.1:73602-86168 GCA_009831015.1 Picea engelmannii
ATACAATTACCGACATGATTAATCCACAATGGGGATTAATCCAATAACAATAATAATAATAATGACATGATTAATCCGCAATGGGGATTTAATCCAATAATAATAAGAATGCTCTTCGCAGTTACATTATTTCAACAATATATCTTTGGGGTTTCTCCCCTCGACTGAACTATCCCTGAGTCTGCTCGCTCTGAAAACACTATCCAATGGGTTGTTATTCATGCATCCGATGAATCTCTCCTCCTAGAATCATACATTTGTAATCAATCAAGGGAAAAAGAATAACTCCCCATGTCTTCTCTGCAACATGCTAGGTAATCAATGTGAACAATATGCTACCACTGTATTATGCTTCTGCTGCGGATGTTGCTGCAATACGGGAACACTAATAAAATTCTCAACAATATTGCATCAAGAATATCATGCTATTCCTATGACGATCCTTGGAATTGTCCATGAATCAACCATATAAACTCGTGCCATACCATGCATCAAGTGTATGGAAATCATACATACTATCTCATGCATCAACCATGAAGCAAAGGATATGTCAACAATGAATAGTGAATCATGAACAAACCATCAAGCATCAATCTTGTACCATATACCATCAATAAGTGCATCAACCATGAACCAAACATGTGTCACCACTTATACCATAGAAAGTGCATCAACCATGCACCAAATCTCAACAAGATGAAGAACAATAAAGATATCCATACACATATGCCACATTATCCATAAACCATGTGCTAGTGATACTACTAGCAAGTGCCTCTAACAAACAACCAAGACTGTACCAATCATGCATCAACTGTAGATCAAGCTATGACTCATCAATTATGTACAACATCACCACCTCATCAACTCATCAAATACATGTCACAATATGTAGTTCAACCATATTCCAAATACATACACCAAGATATCCAACACATATGCTTTTAATAATACATCACAAGATATGTCAATGGAGCTCACATATGTACCAGCCAGGTAATATAACATATCTTCCTCAAAACCATTCACTACAATAAGTACTAAGAAACCAATAGTACCTATAAACATGTACCAAGAGTATACCTCAATAGATCAATTATATATCTCTAGCTAGTATCACATCATCATGATATATCTTATAAACAAAGAGCCATAACTTCACTGATAAAATACATAACATAACCAACATTGTACCTTAACAGAAAATGCCTCATTCCACACTCTAAGGTTAGTACCATGAATCCAAGATAGGCATCAAGCATATGCTCCAAAAGGAAACCACAAATTATCACCACACATACAAACATGAAAACCTGAAGTAAATCATCTCAAACCCTGCATAAACTATGTTGTACCATCAAACCATGCTACAACCCATATGTACACCCTCTTTTCTAAGGGCTTTACCTCATGTACATGACTTCACCGCACATAACTCATGTGTGTATGAGAGTTTTCTTCAGACAGACCACGTGCATATGTGACTATTACCATAGGAGCCCGCGTATGCCTAAAAAAATGTGATGCTTTTCTCATTATGTATGACTTCATTCATATCTTGATGTTCAGTCTTCTTCATCCACTTCTAAAAGTGTCCTAGTTTCTCATCACTGGTTTTCTGAGCTTCCATCCTTTCAACATTGTCTTTCTTCCATGCTTCATTTTCTCTTCTTGCAATATAGTATGAAGTATTCCTCATTGACTGTCTTCTTGAATTCCAACAATTCTTGGATTTGTGGCCAAACCCACTGCAGTTGTAACATCTCATGTTGTGACAATGTGCAACAATGTTTCCCACTTGATTACATCTCTAACATCTTAGTATGTTATGAAATCTTCCAACATATTTCCTTGCATATGTCTACAATCCAAATCTTTGTGACTATATTCATTACATGAGAAACAATGACCATGAAAAGTATTTTCATACCTTTGTTTTGGTGTCCACCTTGAAGGTGTCTCTCTTCTGAATTTGCTTTGAGGTATAGAGATAGCTTCTTGATGTTTTTTTTTCTCTATTCTTATGAAGGTTTCCTTGCTTTGTGTAGGTGCTTGACTTGCAGCTTTTCTTCCACCTTTTGAATATGAAGGACTTGCCTCATGCTTCTTAGAAGTGATAGCTTCATAATGTGTTGCTTCCTTGTTGTATCCAAGACCCGATTTATCATTTGGCGATCTTTGACAATCCAATATGTCATCCAATATTGTTGAGTTGTTCATGAGCCTTTTTTATTTCTCTGCTTTCCTTCTGAGTTCAACTACTTTTGCTTCCAGCTTATGGCATGATTCTTCCTTTTCATTTACTTAATTCTTCAATATTTCTTCTATTCTTTTGGCTTCTTCAAGTTGGATATTCAAATTTACATTGATTTCTTTTGTTTCTTTAATATCTTCAAGGATTTTGCTAAGCTAATCATCTACCTTCTTCTTTTCTTCTAATTAACTTATTATTTCATTCTTTAGTCTCTTGATCTCTTCTTCTTTTTCTTATAATTGAGTCCTTTACTTGGTTGTTTCACTTCCTTCTTGTTTCTTGAGCAGTTGTTTTAGTGCCATGAAATATCTTTGGTACATATCTATGGATTCCTTAGTAATTCTTTCAAGATCCTTAAAAGTATATGAATCATCTCCTATTTTATTTGTAAATTCTTCTAGAGCATCTATAACTTCAACAAATCTTCTTCTTCATCTACAAGATAAATGTTAGTTGATTCTACACAAACTACTTCTAGATATTATTATTCATTTGCAGGATAACATTCAACATCATTGCATTTAGAATTATTGCAACCAAGAGAGTATTTACCTTCATTGATTATTGAGTCTTGATATGCCTTCTCCAGCTTCAACCATAGGTCCTCGACAGAGGTACATTTTCCTATGCTTTCTTTGACAAAACCTGAGAGTCCATTTAAGATGGTCTTGAATGCTACTGCATTATTCTTCTTTGCTGCAAACTTTGACTGATTCTTCGAAGGAACTAGTCCAGAAACAATTGTATCCCAAACACTTTCTCCTTTTGACTTCAAATATGCTTTCATATTTATTCTCCATGCTAAGTAATCTATCTCATAGAAGAATGGAACTTCATTGGTATGTTCATCCATTTGTGTGTCCATGGATCTCCTTCAAGCTTGTAAGGCTTATAGTGAAGGGTTGCTTTGATACATCAATTACATCAATGACAACATAATCCAACAACCAATACATCAATGATACAAGCACATCACTATGACAATAATTGACATCAACCCTTTGACATCAATGACAACATAGTACAACAAATATCTCTTGGGATCAAAGTGGAAGATTCCTACCATGGAGAAGTTGATTGATTCTCTCACATATGAGCATGAAAATATCATTCAGATGGGCCTAATTAAGGAACCCAAAGCAGATGCACTCACCATGCAATATGGGAAAGGTTCATCCAATCATAAATCCAAACATAAAGGAAAGGAGAAACACAAAGAAAATGAGGGATATTCAAAACCCTTCAAGGATTCTTTAGGTTCTAAAGAGAAGAAGAAGAAGAAGGGAAAGAAATGCACTTACTGCAATAAACCAAATCATGAAGAATCCACATGCATGAAGAAATAAATTGATCTGATGGCTCATGTATTTCAACACAATAATCTTGGAAACTTCATTCCATAAGGAGCCAAGAAGAAGAAGGAAGAATATCCTGCGTCTAAGAAAGGTAATGATCATGCTCTTGTTGAAATTAATTCCTTATCTGATTCATGGATTATAGATTATGGTGCATCACATCATATGGGAACAAAAGAGGAAGTTTTGACTTCTTTAAGTTCATGCTCAAGAACCCCTATTCTCATGGGGGATGATACTCCAGTAGAAGTAGAAGGAGAGGAAAGAGTGGAACTCCCTAATGGTAGTTTTGAGAATGTTTTACATGTTTTGAAGCTTTCTATAAATATTCTCTCAGTTTATCATATCACTCAAATAGGTAAAAAGGTTGAATTTACATCAGATTCAGTTTCTATACTTGACATGCATGACAATTCCATTATTGAAATTGGTGAGGTATATCACAAATCAAGGTTGTATAAATTCACTAAGTTTGTTGACCATAAATCCTCCTTACTACTAATGCATGATGATGATAGTAGTAGAGTATGTCATGACTTCTTTGGTCATTTAAACTTCAGGTACATGCAACTACTTTCCAAGAAAGGAATGGTCAAAGGCTTTCTAGATATTTACTTTTCTGAAGGGGTTTGTGACGACTTCATTCTTGGCAAGCATCCTGAAGAGAAGTTTGAAAAAGGGAAGGAAAGGAAAGCCTCCTCTTTCTTGTATCTTGTTCATAGTGATATCATGGGTCCATTTCCACATCCTTCCATTAGTAAAGCAAGGTATGTCCTTACAGTCATTGATGATTACTCATGCTATACTTGGGTTTATTTTCCCAGGAAAAAGTCTGAAGTTTTTGAGCATGTCAAAGACTTGAAAGCTCTGGTAGAGACACACACTGGGAACAAGATAAATATCCTCCGTACAGACAATGGGGGGGGAGTTTATCAATAGAGATGTTCATAATCTTTGAAGTGAGGCTGGTATCCAGTTGTAGCATACAATTCCATACACTCCACAACAGAATGGAGTTGTTGAAAGGAAGAACAAATCTCTCAAGGAGATGACCAATTGCATGTTGTATGCGAGGTCTCTTCCTTCCAAGCTTTGGGTTGAGGCACTTAACTGTGAAAATTATATAAAGAAAAAATCTCCTCATAGATTTGTTGAGGACATGACACCTTTTGAGGCTTGGATATGTGACAAACCAGATGTCACACACTTCCACATCTTTGGATATCATGCATGGGCCCATATTCCTTCTGAAAAGAGGAAAGCATTAGATCCACAGAGTACACCTTGCATATTTTTGGGATATCTAGATGATGTGATAGGGTACATGTTGATTGATCTCTCTATAGACCGTCTCATTATTGAGCGCAATTTTCAGTTTGAGGAGAGTCCTTTGCATGCACCTCCAATGCAACATTCAAAGACTCTTGTGCTTCCATCTATTACAGACATCAGAGATGATGATTCCATACACTTAGATGCTACATATTCAAACTCATATTCAAAGGATTTTGTACATGGAGTTGAGAAGGTAGTACAACCAAATGAGGAGCCAACACTGAAGCCTCAACAAATGCCCAAGTGGGAACATTCCACACTTCAAGAAGCAGGTGTCCTTATAGGGAATCCATTGAATTTGAAGAGGACTCGATCTCATCATGAGGATCCCTCTCATGTACTTTTAACTTCTAAACATACAATTCCCATGCATTGCTATATGGTTCAATATTCAGATACACATACCTACAATGAGGTTGTGGGAAATCCTTTATGAGAAGTATCCATGTAGGAAGAGTATGACTCACTCCTAGAGAATCCGACTTGGGATCTGGTTCCCCTTCCACCAAAGAGGAAACTTGTCAGATGAAAATGGGTCTATATGACCAAGAGGGCAGCAGAAGGTCAAATGAGTAGGTACAAGGAAATATTAGTTACAAAAGGATTTCAACATATTCATGGGATGGATTATGATGAGACCTTTTCTCCTATAGCAAAGCTAGACTCCCTTCGCTTGGTTCTAGCCATTGCAACAACTAAAGTATGGGAAGTTCACCAGATGGATGTGAATAATTATTTCCTTCATGGTGATCTTTCAGAGGAGATCTACATTGAGCAACCACAAGGGTTCATTCAAAACTCATCTTTAGTACTCAAACTGAAGAAGTCACTCGATGGCCTCAAGCAGACACCTAGAGCATGGTATGAAAATATGGATTCTTATCTTCTTTCACATGATTTTGTTAGATGTAAATCTGATTGCAATGTTTATATGCTAAAGACTATTGACTCTTTGATGATTTGAGTACTCTATGTTGATGATCTTTTGATCACTAGTAGCTCTGCTTCAGCTAGTGCCGTGGTCAAAGATATTTTGCATGAAAAGTTCTCTATGACAGACATGGGTCCACTTCACTTCTTTCTTGGTCTCGAGATTAGTCAAGATGCTTCAGGAATCAAATTTTCTCAGGCTAAGTATGCCAAGTATCTTATGGATAAATTCCACATGATAAACTGTAAGTATGCACCTACAACCTTCTTATCTGGGATCTGACTTGAGGATGAAAGGGATACACCATTAGTGGATAGAACTTTGTATCGAAAGTTAGTGGGGAGTCTTCTGTATCTCACCCACACCCATCTAGATCTCTCATATACAATAGGAATAGTTTCCAGATACATGCAGGAGCCCCATGATCTAGACTGGAAGGCTTCCAAGTGCATCCTAATATATGTTCAGGGCACCATGAGTTATGGGATTCACTATGCACCTGGTTATACATTGGATCTCATAGCATTCATAGATTCATATTGGGTTTCTGATGGTACATATTTCAAGTCCACTTCTGGGTACACTCTCATTTTGGGGTCAGGTCCTATTTGTTGGTCAAGTAAGAAGAAATCAACCATTTATTTATCTTTCGTAGATGCTGAGTATAGAGGAGTAGTCAAGTGTGTCATTTAGGAACTTTGGCTTCAACACTTCCTTACCGACATTGGTATCTAGTTTCACTGTCCGACTGTCATATGGTGTGACAACCAGAGTACACTGTGATTTTGCAGAGATCCAGTACAACGACAATGAACCAAACACATTGAGGTCCACATGCATTTCATTATAGATCTAGTACATGACATGACCATTGATATACATTTATGTCCTTCCTCTAAATAGACTTTCAATATATTCAACGAGATCTTCACTGGATAGAAGTTTCAGACTTGTTGATGCTTGAATCCATCAGGACCGAAATGGAAACCTCATGAGGACATTAGTCCCCCTTCATTTTTAGAGAGGTGGTTCTCCTCTTTGGCTAAAAGATATATATTTGAATATCTTGGATCAGGGAGAGTGCTAGGAAACAAACCCCAAATATTTATTTATTGGATTTATATGAAAATGGTTCTTCAATAACCCAATATGATCTTTATTCGCAACAAAAGTATTTTTACAATAAGAAAATATTGAAGGAGGGCTTCGACATTAGAATTAAATTGTGATCAACATTACATGCAATCTTCTTAATAATATATAAATGCATCCACATATTCTTCATGAGAAATAGGAGAGAATAATTTGATCATCTAAAAGAATTTTAATAGAGTAATACAATTAGTAATAAAAGAGAAATTGATAGGTCAACCTCAAATATCTCATACTTAAAACTCAAAGTTACAAGATACAATTAAGATCAACCCTGAAGCAATTCTTTGTGGAGTTTATTCATGAGAAATGTTCTTCATTACCAAAAATTTGACAACCATGTATGTGGCTGCAAATACTCCATGATCATACAAGAAAATTCTATAGAAGAATACAAGAGAAACACTCAACAACTCAGCCTTGTGCCCAAGTATGAGATTCAAGCATAAAGCTATGAGAAGTGGTGTAGAAGAATAGAAAGAATGGAGAAGATGAAGATTTCTTTCTTTTGATAAGAATCTTGATTGTGTATCCATGATTGTACCTTATTCTTCCTATGATCTTTTGCCCTGCCCCTTTGACAATACTCATTATTGGAACCCTTGATGAAGCCTCTCTTCTCTTTTGAAGAAGAGGTTTTCTAACTACTTGAGTATTTAGGGTTTTCTTCCTCTCTTGAAATTCCCGTACAAGTTTCTTCTTGAAAAATTCCATTTAATTAGTGCCTCATTAATGAAATTATATCATCAATATATACATATCTAAAATGGGTCCCTTTCCCTTTTTAATAAAAGTTTTAAAATAAACTTTTATTTTCACAATTTAATTAATTTCCCATTTAAAATAGTCGGACTTTGTTTTAATTTTCTATGAATTATAATCAAAGTTTTAGCCATGAAAATCAATTCTGATGTGATTTTCATCATCTAATATTTCTAACTATATAAATTTTGCGCAAATCCGTCGCCCATATCTCAAGATATGACCTCATGAAGTTGAGTTGTCACGCATGCCCATTAAAAATGTAGCTGACTGATATTTTAATTTCTTAGAAAAATATATCATATTTCAACACTGGAAACTTATACCACCATTTTCTACATCAAAATACCTTTCCAATGGTATAAAGTTTGCGTGATTCTGACACCCGAAGCTAAGTTATGGCCTCAGCAAGATCGTGACTCATCCACCGTTGATATGATGTCTTGGGGCAATCTCAACCTTTGATTTCAAATTCATTTTTCCTTCTTTGACATTTCGACTTTTTATTCATAAATATTATCCCACATTCATTGGGATATTACAAATCTTCATGGTATATAATACCAAGTGTATTACACACTTGGTAAGAAACTTGAGAGGAAGATTATGGAGCTTAAGGGGTTCGACCTCCCCTTTGAAAATTGATTAAATAATAATATGTTGGTTAGAATTATATTCCAAACCCGCCCAATCATCATATGAGTCAACCATTCACAATTCTCCACATGTCATCACCCGATAGGATAATAATTTGCTACGTGTACCCAATAATATTTTTCCATATATCTCAAATTGTATGTTGCCACGTGTCTCCAATGTTGAGTTTCCATGTGTCATGACCTTATTCATTGCCATGTGTCATTCTCATTCGTTGGTTTCCATGCCTAGGAATAGCTTTGAGAATTTGGCTAAGTATGGGAGATGGGATGAGAGGGGAGGAGGGAAAATTGTGGGTAGCGGAAATCAAGGGGGCATTTTGTAGGTTGCAGGGACAGATTGGCGAGTTGGGGAGTGAGGCGAGTAAGGAAGTGAGGTATGACTGGTGTCCACCTTCCCACGAGCTATATTACTTAAAGAAAAAATAAGTAGGGAGAGGGTAAGGAGATGAGAGGGGGCGAGGGTAATTTGTAGGTGGAAGAGGGATAAGGGTGACACAGGGTGATGTAAGTGGGAAGGTAAAGTGTAGGAAACATAGTTAGGAGGATGGCGGGTTTGCGAGGATGGGAAGATGAGGGAAGTGAGGAGATGAGTCTACCAACCCATGAACCCGATGAAGAGATGAGTAATTAGGGGGAAAGGGGAGAAATGTAGATGATGAAAGTGAGGGAGGAAACATGTAGATAGCGGGAGCGGGGGTGAGGAAAGTGAGAGGGAAGGGTGAAGGAGTGTGGTGGGTGTCCACCCCCCGCCATAGGTTGAAATATGGCTTGAAATATGGATAAGTATGGGAGGATAAGGGATAAGGGAGTGGAGAGGGTGGAGAGATAATGAGAAAAATGGTTAAGTGTCGAGATGGATAGAGGTGGAAGGTGAGAGAAAAAAGATGAGAATACTTAGCCAAAATTAGAAAAATGATAGAAGAATATGATACTTATAAAGATTCTTCAAAATTGGATCTCTGGACTAGATCTTGAATAACTTAGGCATATGGAAACATATTTCTGATCCGAAAAATGCATGGCGAAGCTAAGACTGAGGGTTGCAAAATGAACTTATAAAATTAAAAAAAATGTATTCTTTTGATATTAAGGATTTTATGAATCCAAGATTAGGAAAATATAGATGACCAAATTTTGTTCAACAAGACTTTGCGGGATCATCTTGGAGTGAAGAACACAATTTCCTAGCAACTGCCTTTTCTTCTTTTGATGCATGGGGTTTTGTTCCCACGTGGTTTTCCCTCTTACCTCATTTTTATTCAGTGTTCATTAGTTTCATTTTACATGAGTATCTAATATGGCCTAATTTTTAGAACTCATTTTTACTCCACAGTGATGTTCAGGGGGGCGGGGTGTTGGGGAAATTTCTATTTCCAACACACTAGTTCAGTGGGAGTTAACTAACTAGTTCTATTTTAGACTTTCTATTTAGATCATCACTATTATGCATGCATGCATTCCTAAGGAAATCTAACTTCTTGATTGTTTTTCTTAATTATGGAATGTTATTTCCTATATATGAGTGTATTCCACCCATTCATTGTATCACAATGATCTTCATTGATTAACTCATTGGAGTAGTGTGAATATATTTTCTCCTTCTTCCATATTGAATCTCTCATCCCTTATTGATAATCTTTGTTTGTACTTGCTTTAGCTAGGTCTCTTGTGCAGGTTTCGATGAAAAATTGACATTAGCCATCAACTTCCATCATCTAGATTTATGGGGAAAAGTTAAAATAAAACTAAAATATTAAATGAATTACATTAAATAACATTAAATAGAATGCAAAGTCTTTCTCCTCATGCTATCTTATAAATGAAGCTGGCCAATTTTCCCCAAAATTTATGACAACCCACCATACTCAATTAATTAATCATACCAACCATCAATCAAAGTCAAAGAAGGTATCTAATGCTAGTAGATATTTATTTATACAATATAATTTACATAATAATTAAACCATTCAATTAAATAGTTAATAACCTAGTTTAGTAATTAATACATTTGATCTAGATTATATCATTATATTATTTTTCATCTATCTCAGTACTTTCCAAGTGGAAAAATTTGAGGAATCAACTTCCAAGGCCATTTCGACGACTGGTCTAAATTTGGAAATTTGGGTCCAAAAAAATGTCTGAAATCTTCCAGAGCCATTTTGAGGCATCAAATGACACATTTTTTGGTCCAAACCTTACTATGCATGAAGACTATATATTCTACACATTGATACATTTCCAACGGTGCAAGAATCTCCTCAATACATGGCCGCTAGGAGGAGAAGGGGTTCCATTCTACGTTATTGTATTTTGTTCCATAACAGAACAAAACAATTGGGAGTGGGATTTTAGAGAGCATAACTGATGGGGTTAATGTTATGTAGTAACCTAACATGCCACAGGCCTCAGGTAACTCCATAGAGAGTGCATTCTACTTTGTACTTTCATTATTTCCATACCAGATAAAAGAGAGCATAGTGGCCTCACCTTCTAGTTGAGTTTTCTCCCATAAGGGTTTCTCAGAGAAAATATTTGTATTATTTTATGGATGGTGTGTGATTGGATTTTTACTGTTCACTATTTTCCATATTTTATCTATTTCATGCATAAATAGAAAATCAGTAACTAAATATTCTAGAATCTAAAGGAATTTGACCTTCACAATGTATATTTCAGTTTCATTTATCAGATCTATTGTGGCAAACTATTTTAGTGGAATATCCATGACAATTTACAGATCTTATTGGTATCAAAGCATGTTTTCTTTTAGGTATTTATGGGAAGTTGCAGGATCCATGAATCGACTTAAGGAGAAGTGGAAAATACCCTAGCCATGGAAGACGAGTCTGTTCATAACAACCCTCAAGATCTAACATAAGAGATATTTGAGAGGTTAGAAGCGCAATTCACCGACATCAATCACAATATGAAATTACTCATGGAGGCTCTAGCAAGAAATATCAACCTATTCAAAGATAATGGAGATTGTAACTCAGATATTCGATCGGAGGGGAAATCAGGAGATTTGCATGAAGACCAAGGAAATGATTCATGGAAAGTATCCGAGAAAGAGTAGCCAAGTGTGAGTGTCGTTAACTCTTCACAGTCCATATTCAAGATGGAAGAGAAAGTGGAAATAAATCCATACCGAGGTGAGATTGATGCATTAAAACTGCATCATTGGTTGCAACAATTAGAAGTTTATTTTAACATCCACCATATAGATGAAGAACATAAGATTTCATTTTCTAGATTGAAGCTAGATGGCCATGCTTTAACCTGGAGGGAAATCCATACATAAACAATTAGGCTGGAGGGTGATCCACTAGTAACTAGGTGGGATGACTTCAAAATCCTCATCAAGACACAATTCTACCCTATAGGGTATGTAGAGGACCAATGGATCCAGTGACACTACTTTATGTAGAGGCAGGGGCAAAGTGTATAATAGTTCACCATTGAGTTCAAAAAGATGGCTATCATGTTGGGTATCTATCCCAAGAACCCATATGTACTCCTCAAGTATTTGGGGGGGTTACATATGTTAATGTTTATGCCATTATTATAGTTCTTTGCATTTTAATAGATAAGAGAATAATAAGAACAAGATCACTGAGAAATACACATTCACAAGAGACACAACATTTATCCTGGGAAACCCTCTAGGGGAAGAAAACCCAGCAAAACTTCCTTATCATAAATTGTCAATACAATGTTCAAGAGATAACTCAAACCAATACATATAGTCCTCCCCAAAAGATGCGCCACTCTTCTTCTCCTCTCTCCAACTGGTAATTGCATCTTGCCTCATAAGAAAATGAGCAAGTGAGTTGAGAGATAAAGTGAGGCTGCAAGATACCAGATATATAAAATATGCAGAACAGAAACGAAATGCTAGAAATAACAGAATAACAGTAAAATATCCAGCATAATCTTCACAATACACAGAAATGATTCACGAAATAGCAACATAAATAGCACTTAGAATCTGATAGCAATGTTCACAGGCCTCTTCGAGGGGGCAACCTCCAATTGAGCAGCGCTCTATTACAATAATCTCCAAGCTAGGGTTCTCATACCCTCGACTCCTATTTATACTAAAAAGAAGCATCTAG
>ML779364.1:91976-113358 GCA_009831015.1 Picea engelmannii
ATCCTTCTAGAAGCGGAAGCTTCTATTAGGTCTTCTTACATCCGCCTTATTCTATTTTATTGAAAGGTCTTATTAATATTGACCTTTATTACATCCGAATACATTGATCTACCTATGTGCGGGTTAGGACCTTAACAGAGGCGCTAGCATCCTATATATACAAGACTGGCACGTGTGAAAGGGTTTCACTGGAAGGGCCGACCTCTCACTCTGGGTGGGTAAACCCACCTTTAATTAATTCTGGGTCTTCAATAATAACTGTTGGGGCTGACTTCTTATTATGCCTATTACAATTGTCCGATGACCAATCCGGAAAAGGGGATTTGGTCCTAATACAATTACCGACATGATTAATCCACAATGGGGATTAATCCTAATAATAAAATAACAATAATATTAAGAATACTCTTCGCAGTTACATTATTTAAACAACATATTCATCTACGAAAGAAGGTGATGCTCTTCAAGCCAAGGATAATGGATGAGGTGTGTGTACAATCACAATATCTAGAAATCATAGGCCAAAAGAAGGGACAACCAAGTTGCTCGAAGTAGAGAGAGCACCAGGAAGCTTCCAAATAGGGGAAGAAGAAGTGGAAAGGGGGAAAATATAAGAAGATAATAGCCACTACACATCAATGCAAAGATCCGAGGAACCATTGAAATCATTGAAACATTGATGTAATCACCGAGGAAAAATGTTGGAAACTACATCTAGAGATGAACCCAAAGAACCACAAGAAGGACGGAAAAAAAAAGAACCTTCTAGCCACAAATTCGAGCAATCAGGTGGAAAGTAGCTCATATGTGGATGAAAATATTTTCTACATGTATGTACAAAATAAGGTGAATCTGAGTAGCCTTCATCACTAGGAAGAGAAGGACATGATCAAACTCTTCCACATCAAGATTCAGGGCAAGAAGACCAAGATAGATGCTCTGTTCGACTCTCATTCATAGGCTAATCTCATAGTAGTGGATCTAGTCAACAATATTGGATTCGAGGTTCATGATCATCCTAGCCCCTATCCTTTGGGTTGTGTAAACAAGGATGCATAGGTCAAGGTAACAAATCAGTGCAAGATTAAATTTGTTGTAAGTGCCAACTTTGTATATGAAGTAGAATTGGATGTAGTACCACTGGATGTATGCATAGTAGTGTTTGGAAGAACGTACATGTATATGAGGGATTCTATCTTCATGTAGATATCCAATCAATACCACCTCACCAAGGACATGAAATACTTAATCATCAATGCACACAAAGGAAAATAAAAAATTTCACTAGCAAGTGCTAATAAATCTAAGAAATTGATTAGTTATAGCAAGAAATATGTTTTACTTTTTCTAATATAAAATTAGTCTAGTAAAGAGTTGTTAAAAGTAAAGACATCCATGGAAGGGTTTACTAAAGAGAAGAAAAATCATTTGGAGGAGTTTCTACAAGAATACAGAGGAGTGTTCTAGGAGCCTAAAGGGCTACCACCTAAGAGGGAAGTGGAGCATGCAATCCAATTATTTCCAGACTCTGCCTTGCCAAATATTGGGTTGTATAGACAATCCATTGTGGAATAAAATAAAGTAAATAAGTAGTTGCAACAATTATTGGAGTAGGGTGTGATTCGATCAAGTACCTCACCTTGTGGGTCACCCATCATAATTGTACCCAAGAAGTATGAGACTTGGATAATGTGATTCGATTACAGGGCATAGAACAAGATTACACTGAATAATCGATACCCTCTTCCCATGATCTATGATATATTGGACCAACTCCAGCATGCTAAGTACTTCACTAATATGGATTTGAAATCATTATATCACCAGGTATGAGTCAAAGAAGAAGATACACAAAAGACTACCTTCAAGATAAGGAAATATTTGTATGAAAGGTTGGTTATGCCATTCGGTTTATGCAATGCATCGACTACATTTATGAGACTAATGAATGATGTTTTATGCCCTTATCTAGATTCATTTGTTATTGTCTATTTGGATGATATACTGGTTTATAATTCTACATGGGAGGAGCACATATCACATATCATGTAGGTGTTAGAGACTCTGAAGAAGCACCAACTTTTGTCTAACCTCAAGAAATTTGTGTTTTCTCAACGGTATTTGGTGTATTTTGGGTATGTGATCGATGGAGGGAAGCTCAATATAGACCTGCAAAGATGGAGGAAATCATGAAATGCCCTGTTGCTACAAATTGAATAGAATTTAGGAGCTTTGTTGGGGAAACACAATAATTGCGAAAGTTCATAGCTTCTTTTTCCATAGTAGCTGCACCACTTCACGCCATAACTGTGAGTGGTAATATTTTCTAGTGGGGGAAGAGTCAACATAAATATTTTGATGATATGAAAAGAAATATCATTTAAGAACCAGTGCTCGCACTTCCAAACTTGCAGAATCCCTTCAAAATGGAGATAGATGCAAGTGGGTATGCCATGGGAGCAAATTTGATGTAAGGAGGAAGGCCAATATGCTATCATTATAAAGTATTTCATGGGGTGGTTCTCAAATACCATACCTACAACAAGGATATATATGCCTTTGTACAAGCTATTAAAAAGTGGAAGCACTATCTGATGGGAAAGGAGACCATCATCCACACAGATCACTAGCCACTCTAGTATTTGTAGGCCTAGAGTAAGTTACGACAAACTAGGAACTACAAATGGATGGGGTTATGAAAACAATTTCATCTAGTCATAAAGTATATGAAGGGTGGAACAAACAAGTTGGAATATATGATTTCAAGGCCACCCACATCCAATATTACAACTTTTGGAACTCTGATGCACTTGGAGCCTCTACCCCATGATGCATATAGAGAGGCATACATAAAAGATGAGGACTTCAAGAAGGTGTTTCAATAGCTACAAGGCCAAATTCATATAGAAGAAGGTGACGACAAGGATGAATAAAATTTCTAGAATAGTTTACTCTACAAGCTCGACAAGCACTATGTCCCTAAAGGTGATCGATTGCAACTTATCAGAGAGGCTCACACCTCTAAGGTTGCAGGACATTTTGGTGTTGGGAAGACCATTTCCAATTTACATAGGTATGTGTATTGGACCAAAATTCAAGAAGATGTAGCACAATATATTAGAGGATGTATATTGTATTGTACCAATAAGCCCCATATAAGGAAGTAATGTATATACCATCCCTTACCTATACCCACTTGACCCTGGTAAAGAATTTCCATGGATTTTATGGGATGTTTTCCAACCATGCAGAAGGGACACGACTATTTGTTTGTTGTAGTTGATAGGTTAAAAAAATGTGCATTCTCATGCCTTGTAAAAAGACCATAAAGGGAGAGGAAGCAACAAAATTATTGTTTGAACAAGTTTGGGTGCACTTTGGGATACCAAGAAGCATCATCTCAGATAAGGAAACCAGATTTATTAGTGCCTTTAATACTACATTGTGGAAGAAGATGGACACTAATCTCAAGAGGTCTATAGAATTCCATCTACAGATAGATGGGAAGATGGAAGTAGTCAACATGACTTTGGTGCAACTTTTTAGGGGCTAAAATCAGAAGCATCCAAAGACTTGGGATGAAAATATTATCTACATACAACAATATTATAATAGAGTAGTCCACACTTCTACTAGTAAGTCACCTTTTGAAACCTGTTTTGGATACTTTCCACCTTCACCCTTGGATGTTGTATATGGAAAACAAGGAGGAGTAAGGGAGGACCTCACAGAATATGCATTAAAATATTTTTTTTTTATTGAGACGATCAGGTAGATCCATTTGCAAGTACAAGATATGCTAAAGAAGTCATAGGAAAAGTACAAGGCTAGGCATGACCAACAAAAAACATATGGAACATTTAGAGTGGGAGATAGAGTATGGCCACAATTGAATAAGGAAAGACTATAGGGTCCTGGTAAGAAGATCAAGGATCTACAATATGGTACTTTTGGGTTAGTGGAAAAGGTTGGATATAATGTATATAGACTCACTCTACCCCCATACATGCGCATTTACTCAGTGGTGAATGTGGAGAGTATCAAACTCTATGAGCCTTCTATGTTGGATTAGGAGGAGGAGCATGTCCTACCTTCCATAGAGGACTTAGCACCAGATTCTCAAGAAGAGTTGACATAGGAAAATTTTTACAGAAGAAGTTTAAAAACACAAGATAGGGTCAACATGACCTTTGACATATTGGGTTGAAAGGACAACTTTCGGGAAAAGCAAAGTGGTACTCTAGGGAGAAGGTAGAGGGAAAATTTCCTCACCTCATCTAATAAATATTTTGGGGACCAAAATCCTCCCTAAATGGGGAGGTATGATCTATATTGGATCATTATATTATTTTTCATCTATCTCAATACTTTTTGGGTGGAAAATTGTAGGAATGATCTTGCAGGGCCATTTCGATGGTTGGTCCAAGTTTGGAAATTTGGGTCCAAAAAACTGTCTGAAATCTTTCAGAGCCATTTTAAGGGATCAAATGACACTTTGTTTTGGTCCAAACCTTACTACACAATAATTTTGTATACTATATACATCGATACCTTTCCAACGATGGAAGAATCACCTCAATCAGAGTTCGTATGCAAAAGTTATTCCTTTCGCAAGTTCACCTACCGTATTGATCACCATGGTGTGAATGGATACTGCATCAACCTCCATGACTTATACATGTGGGGCTAGCCATGTAGTTTATTTTCTAAAAACATTCTAGAAGGTACAAAATGTTATCACGATTGAGGAAGTAAAAAACCTACCCCTAGATGGCTACGAGCTATGTTAAATACCATGCCACTAGGAGGAGAAGGGGTTCCATTCTATGTTATTGTATTTCGTTCCATAGAAGAGAATAACAACTGGGAGTAGGAAAGTAGATATCATAACAGAGGAGGTTAATGTTTTGTAGCAGCCTAATAGGACACAGGTCTCAGATAACTCCATAGAGAGTGCCTTCTCCTTTGTACTTGCATTATTTCCATACTAGAGAAAAGAGAGAAGAGTATCCTCACCTTCTAGTTGGGTTTTCTCCTGTAAGGGTTTCTCAGAGAAAATATTTGTGTTATTTTGTGGATGGTGTGTGATTTTATTTTACTATTCTCTATTTTCCACATTTCATCAATTTCATGCATAAGTAGAAAATCAATAACTAAATATTCTGGAATCTAAAGGAATTTAACCTTCATAGTGTGATTTCAGTTTCATTTATCATATCTATTGTGATGAATTGTTCTAGTGGAATATCCATGACACTTTACAGATCAACATCAATTAATTGTATTAGTGTACATGCGTAGATAACAGGCACAAAGACCATGCATGTACCAATGATAAACAATCAATGCCTCTAGTCCTTAGTCCATGTATGATCTCAACAAGGAAGATATGACAACAAATCAAGTAAATACATATTTGGTAATTTTAACTAACAAAACTACAATAATTCATCAATCATTGATCATCACACTTAAAATATCAAAATGAATCTAAATGAGTGTTTTGGAACCAAGTGAGAAAAAAAGAATGACACATCTAATCCCCAAGCATTATTCTCAACTAACATAAAATCATCCTTCCTTGCTAACCTACTTCCATATTCCATCCTATCATTTCCTTTTATAGAATAACTTGGAGTGTAAACTATATTGACCTAACTCTAGAAAGCAATCGTAAGAGAAAGTGTCATTATCTTGACCAAGCTTTCCCAACATGAAACTGATAGTTTTCATCACATGTATAAGAGAGTGTGGCTTAACACATCTCTCCCAGAACCCCATGTTTCAGAGGATAAATGGTGGGAAATACCTCCACCCCTCTTGATACAAATATGGTTAATAGGATACTTGGTGGGAAATACCTCCACCCATCCTAATATAACTAGGGTCAACACCCTATATCAAGACATACTAAGAAACTATTGTTTTTGGAGTCATATCATCAAACAATCACTCTGGGAAAGCTGCGCTTCCTGTCAAAATCACATGTACCAAAGATCATAGCAATATTTAAAATCATATGAAAAACTTATAATACACACAATTTTCTTGATGTCTACAACATCTAGGTTACCTTAGCCGACAGTCATTTGGCTATTACATAGCTCATAAATTCTCATATCCATGCGGATACATCACAAATTTCATATGAAAATCCATATTTGTATTGACATTCACAACACAATTTTTAACTGACATCATGTACTGAAATTCCACATTTAAATATGCATGTTTGAACAATTCACATAAATATCATTATCATGAACATAAAACAATAAAAATGACATTATGCAATACATAAACAGGTCCATATATACGCATCTCAAATGTCTATATCTAACTAATCCCAAATAGTTATTAAACAATGAATTACTGAGATGAGTAAAATATAAGTTTCAACTCCCTATGATCCATATTTATGAGCGGAACGAAATGAATAACAGATTGAATACCATAACATAAAGATACAAAGAACAACAACAAATATCTAGTGAACAATAAATTCTGTTGAATAAATAAAATAGACTAAAACTATAAAACTGAAGAACTGAAACAACTTGCTTGAATGGTGGTAGCTATCTCTGAGAAGAGATGTGGCTGCTACACGCATCTGTCTAAGAAGAATGATTACAATGAGGCTCCAGAGGCCTTTTTAACATTACTCATGAGTACCAAAACCCTAGACATCTAAAAACCTAACCCTAGGAGATGAAACACCAAAAATTATGTGGGCCTCGATGGGTAAGCTGGTACCTCAACTTCCTGGGGCCATAACTTTTGCATACGACCTCCATTTTTGGTGCGTGATAGCCCATTGGAAAGGTATTTTCTAGAAATACACATTATTCCGTCAAACTCTGACTCCATCTATAGTTTGACTATGGTAAGCCAAACAAACAATGTTTAGGGCCCCCAAACACCCCTAAAAGTAAAAAAATATGTACTCACATGAAAACTTTCAAAATAAGCCAGTTGGATCAGGTGGGCGACCACCAATATCCACATGAAAGCTGTGCATGGATTCAAACAACTCATAAAGTGTAGAACCCACAATTACAAATAATCACAGAAGAATGTGATGAACTAAAAACTGTCAAGATGAGCCAATTGGAATAGGTGGGTGGCCACCAATATCCACCTGGATCAATCCTCCCCCCTTAGGAAACAATGGTATCCATTGCATTGAGTGCCCCAATAAGGTGAGAAAACTTCTGCTGAATTTGTCCTTGGGTGAGCCACTTGCCTTGGTGTACGAGCTACCCTTCCTTGACAACCCGATAAAGTTAGATCCTTTGCTAGAAAGTGCCCTTGGCCTGTGTGTCCACTATATGATTAGTGGATGCATTTTCCATGCACTTAGGGTTGAGCTCTATTGGTGTCAAATAATGGTGGAAAATATGGCCAAAGGAGGTCCACATTTAACACTGGGTGCAAGCCAAAGAAGGGTGGAGTGTTGAGCTCAAAATCATTGCTACCCATAGCCTTGGTGATAGTGTAAGGCTCATAGCAAAGTGGGCAGAGCTTTCAATGGGTCCCTATAAGGCGCTCTTTATGCAAATGTAACCAGACCTTGTCTCCCACCTGAAATTGGTGTGGTACCCAATGTTGATCATGGTGTTGCTTGTACTTAGCATTGGCTTTCTGCAAAATATCATGTACCTGTTGGCGGATGTGCTGAATCCGCTCAATGAATCTGGTGGCTTTTTCGACCTCAGACTGAACATGGGAATGTTTTTCCTGTGTAGTTGCAAGAGGTAGTGCAACACCAATGGGACCCAAGGGTTGGAATCCCAACCCTACTTGAAATGGGCTATAGCCAGTGGAGTTATGGAGAGACTTGTTGTAGTTGTGTTGAACATAGGGAAGACTCTCATCCCATGTACACGAATGTTTAGAGTTGTACATGTGCAGGATGTGCACAATCATCCGATTGACGGACTTTGCCTGGCCATTGATTTGGGGTGGAAAGCAGTTTATTTAGTGAGCTTGGTATCCAACAATGACCAGAGACTCGAACAAAATGTGTTGATAACCTGTTGTCCCGATATGAGGTGATGGTCTGTGGTATCCCAAAATGGACCCACACCCACTTGAAGAAGAGCTTGGAAGTATATGCCACTGTGATTCTCTTCTTGTAGGCTTTGATAGTGGACATCTTCAAAAACTGATCAACCACCACAAATACACAATCATTGCCATGCTTAATGGACATAAGGCCAGACATGTAATCCATCGAGATGTATTCCCAAGGCCTCCCAGGAGTAGGAAGAGGGGTGTATAATCATTTCTTCTTGATGTATGGCTTGGAAATAGCACATGTAGTACAATATCTAATATACTTGTTGATTTATTATCGAAGTTTTGACCAATATTTTGTTTTATGTAGAACATCCATAGTTTTCTCCATGCCAAAATGTCCTACCATCTGACTGTAATGAGCCTCCCAAATCAGATTTGCAGGCTTGCTTGTGGGAACACAGAGGTGGCCCAGATGGCATAACAATCCATCCTGGATGTGAAAATCAGTGACATTCTCTCCTATACCCAAGAGCTGATAGGTGGTGGCAAAGTCAGGGTCACACTAATAAAGTTTGGGCCACTCAGATGCCTGATGCTCACATGAATGGAGTACTGTGGTGAGTGCATCAACAGGAGGGTGACTGAGGCGGTGACTGAGGCGATTTGTTCTCCCTATTTTATACTTGATCTTGAGATGGAACTACTGTAGGTATGTGGACCACTTTTGATGGTGATCGTTTTGCAACTTCCCTTGTGTTTGTATGAACTGCAGAGGCTTGTGATTAGTGTGGATGATTGTCTCCTTTCTAAGAATGTAATGTTTCCATTGATGATAGTCTTGTACAATGGAATACATTTCTTTGTCATAGGTGGGGTATTTTCGGAAAGTATCTGAGAGTGTCTCACTATGGTATGCTAATGGATGACCATGCCGAGTGAGAACTGTGCCTACAACATAGTCAGAGGCATCAATCTCAATCTTGAATGGTTGTTTCACATAGGGTAAGGAGAGTACTAGAGATGAGCATAAGCAATGCTTCATCTCATCAAATGCTTGTTGTTGTGCCTGACCCCATGTGAACTTTGCATTGCCATCGACCTTGGTTACTTGGCTGAGGGCCCATGTAATATGAGAGAATCCTAGCATGAACCTTCGGTAAAAGTTGGCAAGTCCCAAGAAGCTCCGAAGCTCGGTTAGTGTGGTCGGGGCTGTCCAGTGACAAATGACTTGCATCTTAGCTGGATCCACATGTACCCCATGCTCATCAACAATGTATCACAAGTATTAAACTTTGTTCATGCAAAAGGAGAATTTTTCCAAGTTGGCATATAGCTTGTGCTGCCGCAGAGTGCCAAAAACCTGTTGAATATGCTGCATGTGCTTCTCCCAAGTTTTGCTGAAGATGAGGATGTCATCCAGATATGCCACCACAAAAGAGTTGGTGAAGGGTCTTAATACATCATCGACCAGTCTCATGAAAGTTGTTGGTGCATTTGTTAAGCCAAAGGGCATGACCAACCATTTGAAGAGACCTTGTTTAGATTTGAAAGTTGTCTTCCATACATCAGTTGGTTCAAAGGGAACCTGGTGGTAGCCAAAATTTAGGTCAATCTTGCTGAAGAAATTCCCCCCCTTGAGTTGGTCAAGAAGGTCATCAATTCAGGGAATTGGGTACCATTTCATGACTGTGATTTTGTTTAATGATCTGTAATCAATGCAAAGCCACTAGGTCCTGTCTTTCTTTGTACTAGAAAAATCAGGCTTCCACAAGAGGATGAGATGGGTCAGATGTGCCCCTTTTTAAGTATCTCTTGGATCTGGCACTTGATTTTGTCATTTTCCATCAATGAGCGATGATAAACTAGTCCATTAGGCATCAATGAACCAAGGGTTAGATCAATTAGATGCTTGACTTGGCAGTGCATCAATAACACATAAGGTGAGGAGAAGATGTCTCTCTACTCTTCCATGATCTCTTCCACTTGATTCTGCTGCATAGAGAGGCTCTGTGTAGAGGTCACGGATGTGGAGAGGACCTTCTACTTACTGTGAGCATGGATAAAAAATAAGATGAACTTCCCATCCTATGAAATGATCTTACTACATTTCTTAGCAGATATTAAAGAAATAGCGGTAGGCGGCACTACCTATGGTATCCTATACACTTGTCTACCCAAAGTAATAATAACACTGCAGGGTCTAGACTCATACACAACATGTCGCTTCAACAAATATGGATGGCCTAAAAGAATATCACAAACTTCAAGGGGAACAATATCACACAATACCTCGTCTTTGAAGGGCTTGATGTTGTAGGGTAGACGACACTATTGGCCGACGTGGAGATATCGTCCTTGGAGAAGCCAACCGATGGTGTAGGGTTGTGGGTGTAGTGTTATTGGTAGTTCAAACCGCTTGATGAACTCTGCTGAAATCAGGTTCTTCTAACTGCAACTATCGACAATGAAATGCAGTGGAGTCCCCTTTACCCACATCTGTGAGTGAAAGAGGCGTTCCACTTCCTATGGTTCTTCTGGTTCACTTGGAGGGACTTTGGTGGTAGCGACAGTGGCACTGGGTTTGGCATCAATGATGCGCTTCCCATTTTATGGATTTGATCCGTAGTCAAAATATGCGTCTGACTCAAAATATTTTATCTCAACCACCAGTGAGTGCTTGGAGCGACATTTTTCGGTGTTGTGCCAAGGGATTTTATGGTATTCACACCACTTTCTTGTGTCCTTCTTCGAATTATCATTACCCTTCTTGGGTTGCAGTTTGGACTTGTTTTCCTAAGAGTGACCATATTTTCTTTGTCCCTTGTTTGGTGAATTGGGGTTTCTTTTTCCTTTCTTTGGATGTGAGGAATTTACAGATCCAAACTCTCGCCTCTTCTGCTTAAATTTCTACTTGATCTTGACAACATATCTATAAGCCACACCTAATGATGTGATGCCCAGAAACTCCATTTCAGATTGGATGTATCTATGTAGACATCCATGGTATTTGAGCACTAGATTTCATTCAGAGTCTTTGATCCCAAATTTGGTGTGTAGAGTATGGGAAATATTGGTTAAATCTGTTACTTTCTGGTCCCTTTCTTGACGCAGCATGGTCCATCTTTTGTATTGGTCCTCATAGCTTCCAACATGGTAGTACTGATCTTTGATGGCATCCCTGAAGGAATCCCAGGTGGGGGCGACCATAAATATTGTATATTCCTTTGTGTCCCTTTTCTTAGAGTACATATCCCACCATTCATTAACATGGGGGATGACCTTGAGGAGTGCAAAAGTAATATTTCCCCTATCGAAAAAATTGTGGACCGAAAAATACCCTACGAGCAGATTCAACCATTTATATACAACATCTGCATCTATCAGTCCTTCAAATAATGGAATATCAAAATTTAGTTGTACCTTTAAGGGGGTTGCGTGGCCGCTTGATGAAGATGCACCTCCTATGGGAAACTGCCGAAGGATTTGTGCAAATTTTTCCATCATCTTGTTCCTTTGTCGCGCAAGGGATTCCTCGAGAAACATTTTAAAAGGATCTCCTGCTCCATAATATTTCTTATTGTACCCCATGAGTTGTGGTTGGGATCAACGTGACCGATCTTGCAAAGGATTGACTGGTTCGAATCCCAACTTATTATACCCAGATCTTGTCAGGGACATGCACAAAGAAAAACAAATGAAGAGTAGACTGCTCTGATACCACTGACCCAGATTTATGAGTGGAACAAAATGAATAATAGATTGAATACCGTAACACAAAGATACAGATAACAACAACATATATCCAATGAACAATAAATTCTATTGAATAAATAAAATAGATTGAAACTGTAAAACTGCAGAACTGAAACAACTTGCTCGAATAGTGGTAGCTATATATAAGAAGAGATGTAACTGTTGTTGACCACCCATTTAGAACCGGTGGTCAACTCATGTTCCATGAAGAGATGCATCATCAGATGCATTATTGTCAAAGACTTTTGGTTCTATGGGCTGTGTTTGGCCCAACACTTATTTTTGTATTGGAATTTCTGCACCCCTGTGTGGGTTAATAATGTAATAGGTCTGCATGAAGCATGTCTAGGTAAATTACCTTGGGATCGGTTCACTGGGAGATTTCCTTTCACCGAGGGTTTTTTTATCCTCAGGTTATCAGTTGGGCTTTTCATCCTTACTGATTTCCCTTAAGTTTTTCCCTCACACTTTACATATGTCCTCCAAAGTGGTGAATGATGTTCGAGTGGGCTTATGTTTTGGTAACTATATAGGGAATTCATTGTAAATGAACATGAAAGACATCATAGAACGTTTCACAGAATTTCGTTGAGTCTAGATTAGTTTTTTTTAATTAAATTTCCCTAAGTTTGGAGGTTTAATTATTTAATTAATTAATTATTTTTGAACAATAATTGTAAAAACTGGATCCTTGGACTTTTGATAGGGGTATTTGTGCTCAAAATAAATGGAATAGCACCCCCTACATCCATGGACCAAGTTTCAGCTCATTCGGACAACTTTAGCCATGGGTTAGTCCACCCGGAGTGTCAGTCAATCTAAAACAACAATTTTAATTGTTAAAGTCCAAACATGGCAAAATGTAAAAATGTAATAATGAGTTAGATGATGTGAAATGATGAAATGATGGTTATAGAGAGACCCCCTAAGCATAACCTTAGCCTCCCAACCTTTTTCAACCTTGTTTAACCCCTTTGCCACCTCCACACTCAAAAGTTGTGCCCCCTAGGGGGATTGACGTTTTTCCTTTTTTAATTTAATTGACTTGAGTGTGGCCCCCTCTCTTAAACTTTCACTTCATTTAGCCTTGTATTCACCCCTAGAGGTGATCCCTTTCACTCCACATCACCCATACTAACATTTGGGTTGATTTTTGACCAAGAGGTGCGCCCTCCAAGAGAGTTATGCCCTCCTTTTTGGCTCTCCAATAAAAATTACGTTTTTTTTCTTTGTGAGAGAATCTTCACCTCACCCTAGCACGGATACCATGCTTCTCCTTGAGCCTTTGTGTGATCCCAACACCCTACATTCATCTCTCACCTCTCATCACCTTCTCCTCATCCCAAGAGGTGCGCCCTCCAAGAGTGGTGCGCTCTCCCTCATCTAGAAACTCCACAAATAATTATTTGAATCTTTTCACTTACCTTGGCACGAATCCCATGCTTCCTACATGCGATTAGATATATATAATTGATTTTTCTATTTTTCTACACCCTAGATCTATTGTGCAAACCCTAGGAGGTGCGCCCTAGCCTAGAGATCTACTCTATTGCTTGGTGGTGGACACTTGGCTTAGATCCAAGAGAAGTAGGTTTGCCTCTCCAAGTATAAATAGATCTCATTTCTCACTCCCAACTCACCATATCTTGAGCTATTGTTATGCTACTTGATTTTCCTCTCTCTCTCTAATCATTTCATTCCATTTCATTGTCATTCTTGCTCTAGGGTTTTGGAGTATTCCTCTCCAAGACCACTTTCTTTGGTAATATAATTTTGGAAGCTTTGGAGGAAAACAAGAAGGGTAAAGCGTATGCTTATTGTTCTTATGCATGGGAGGTAACATTGTTTTAGTATCATTTCTTTTTTCTTGCAACACTAGATCTTAGGTAAAGTGTTATCTAAGTAGGCTTGGTAGAGCGTATTCCTATTGGTCTATATATCTTGATGTTTGAGTTAAATTGAAGTGTCGTTTAATTTCATTACATCAACATATTGTCTTTTGTATGCTTGTGATTTGAAAGGGTATTGCAGGTTTATCTCTAAAGTTTCATTGGGAACTCCTTCTAGAAGGGAAGGGCCACTTGAAGCTTTTTCAAACTCCAACTATCTAGATCTATTAACTTTCTCTTAATATTGTTGTACATTCATGTCATTTTCAACTAGCATATCATTGTTTAGATAGGTCAAAATCACATAAAATTTATATCTTGTATTGTGGAAAGTTCTTGCCCTAAAAGGGAAAGGGTTTTCTTAACTTTTATTGGTTGTGTGTAGCCATCCTAGCAAGAAAAACTTGTTGTTTTTACAGGTATATCAGATCTGGTTGGAGGCTCTTAGTTGTCCGAAAGAGACACACACAACACTTCAAGACCCCTTGGGGGATTTGGTAGCTATTTCTAACCCCCTCCTTTCATTTTCTAGTTTAGAAGTGCACTTCTTCCTTTTTTTTGCTTGATTGTTTGAGCTTAAAGTGTAAGAGGGGAAGTGGTATGGCCTCCCCTCTTCTTTGATCTTGTGGGTAGGTAGGACGTAGGATGGATCTAGCAACTTTTTCCATTTTTTGAGTTTTCTTCTAGCTTGTCCGCAAGGTTTAGAAGGTGTGGGCACCTTCTCAACCTTGACATGGGGTTTGCTTGATTGTTTGTTGAATATATTGTAGATTAGTCTACTTTTACTTTTGCTCATCTTTCATTTGTTTTCCTTAATAACTAAGATCTAAGAATACTTAACTTAACTAAGCAAATAATAACTTAATAACCTACATAGTTGGGAGAGGAACACCCCAAAGAGGTAAGGATAAGTGTTAATCTTTTACTTTTGATATGATGTGATATGATCTAATCGTTTAATGATCTTAATGCTTATGTTATAGATCTAATCTCATCATCTTAAGCCCATTGGGCAACACACTTAAAATCTTATATTGGGATCTTGCTTAGTTTTATTTCAAGCTCATAATCTCTCTCTTAAGCACATGTTTTAATCTTAATGCTTTATATCTGTTAAAGTGCTTAGCAAGTAAATGCTTCATTGGTTCATTGTCTACATATATTGGTAGCCACGTATTGGGCTTTGAATGTGTTGAATGGTTAAGTTGGAAAACACTTAAATTTTCTTCATCTCCTTAAGGCAAGCTATTCTTGCCATTTATCTCTTGTTTCTAGAAAACTTCAATTGATGTGCATGTTATAATCTTTATCTCTTTCAACCATCTCACTTTTATTTTGCTTTATATGTGTTGATTCACTCATTGATTTAAGCTTAAGCAACATACTCATTGAGCAAATAACAATTTCGGCCATATCATTAATTTGCACTTAAAAGGTACTTTAAAACCTTCTAAACATTCTTTAAATCACCTAAAAGTCCACCTAATTGTTATATATACTTAATAGACTACTTTAGGGTACCTTAGACTACCATCTCCACCATCTAAAATGGGTTTGAGGAAAACAACGGAGGGTAGTGGCAGGGGACTGCCCCGTGGCGCACCAGGTGTGTGTCCTCTCCGGGAAGTACTCTTATTGTCAGGGCTGACTGGTTCTGCTAGGGTTGGCCTCATTGCCATACTATCTTCAGTGTTCAACAATTATTTGGCAATAGGAGGAGGAGGCTTTGGTGAAAGCTAATAAAATTTGTAAATCTTAAGAAAATCCTAACTATTAAACCCTTGACCAAATTTAATAGAATACTTGGGGGGGCTTACTAATCAAGAGTGTAGATTGTCTCCAATACTCTTCATAATATTTGTGTTCAATTCTCTTAAACTTTGGAATCTGTTGATGAAGTAATGTATTGATGATAATCTCATGTAAATGGTGATGTGATTTGATGCTTTTGTATCCTACACACATTAAAAATAAGCTTGGTTAGTTTTCTTTGTGTAAATTGTAATCTATCATTATTTAACCTGTAAATCTTGTAAGTAATTGTATATGGTATTCTTTTATTGAGTTATTCTTCCTTGTAAAATTGTAACTTGTAATATTTTGTAATAAACAACCCTTGAACATAGTTGACCCCTTGCCCAATCTCTATGCACTAGTCTTAGTTGACCTAGGGAAAAGGCTTGCCTCTCATGCTAACCCTTTCATCTTGCATGGTTGTCTTAGCACCTTAGGATTAGAATCCCCTCTAACCTTAACAAATTAAAATTAACTCCTAGAACCTAACTCTAACACTTAGTAATTAAGGTCTACCCCCTTTGGCTTCCCTAGGAGTAAGCCTAGACGGAAGAGGTTCCAGTCAAAGTGACAGCATGGGTTGTGAACCTAGGCATTGTGCCTTCGAGGACACACTGAGTGAGATGAACTCAACTCACATTTGCAAGCGTGTATAAGGACGGTAACAACTGCTACATGCATTCGTTTGAGAAGAATGATTACAAAGAGGCTCCATAGGCCTTTTTAACACTACTCATGAATGCCAAAACCCTATACATCCAAAAGCCTAACCCTAGGAGATGAAACGCCAAAATTTATGTGGGCCATGATGGGTAAGTTGGTACCTCAACTTCCCGGGGTCATAACTTTTTCATACGACCTCCATTTTAGGCACGTGATAGCTCGTTGGAAAGGTCTTTTCAAGAACTACACATTATGTCGTCAAACTCTAACTTTGTCTACAGTTTGACTATGTCAATCCAAAAAAACACTGTTTAGGGCCCCAAAATGACCCTAGAAGTACAAAAATATGTACTGACATGAAACTTCCAAAACAATCCAATTTGATTAGGTGGGTGGCCACAAATCTCCACCTAGAAGCTATGCAGGGATTCAGACAACCCCGAATGTGTAGAACCCACAATTACAAAGAATTACAGAGGAACGTGCTGAATTAAAAACTGTAAATGGGAGCTAGTTGGAATAGGTGGGTGGCCACCAATATCCACCTGGATCACCCTAAGGCCAAAATATGGGGCATTACATATATCTAGTCTCTTCTTCATCGAGGAGGCATAGTTTCCATGTAAATAAAAAAATATATATTAGGTACATTTTGAAAAAAAAATGACACACACACAAATCCATTGTGGAAGAGGAGAATGGTGAAATCTAGCAATTCAGTAACACTGAACAATGGGGCACTCATAAGGGGATAGGAAGTTTCAGTGCTTGTATGTGTGTGAAGAACTCAATAGAAGTTCAATTGAAAATTTGGTTTAGTAATTTTTTTTTTGTATCCTATCATAATGTGCCTTGTATTATGATGCATCAATGCATGTAGAGGTATGGGGTGCATTGCATATATTTTTTGTAAAATGCTTTAACCTACCTCAATTGATGTGTTAGGGTTATGCTCCGACACAATGATATATTTTGTGTGCACCGTTTTCAATTTTTTCAAACACTATTATGGTTTTCATTGTAGTACTTTGCACCAGTGTTATTAAATCTATTTGGTGCACCCACAATACTTTTTTTTTTCCAGTGCTAGTGTAGTGCACATGGTATTGTACATACCGATGTGTCTATAGCTTAGGTAAGAAATGACATCTATTTTTGATTTTTTCTTTTTACAAAATTTAGGCTTTCTAATTTGAAACCAAAATGGGTTTGCCTTATAACAAGGCATGCCATTGAATTGTAGTTATTAATAAGGACCAATGCATTTATATGTTTTGTATGCATACTGTGGCATTTATTTCAATGTTTGTATTTTACAAAATTCAAGTGTGAGAGACAATATTTTTTAAATGTTATATGGGGTACATTTATATATATAATTGCTCGAGTGAATGTGATACTAAAGTGCATTGGTGCACTAGAATGGCTTAGGTGCACAAACAAAACCTCCACTAAAACCTTTGTTTTCCCGCCTCCGCTAGAAACCTCCACTAAAAGCAAAGTAGGGAGAAGTGCTTCCACTAAAACCTATGCTAATTGGTGTTTTCCTTGTAGCGCGTTGAGATTGTCAAGAATGGAAAATAGCATCAAAAGTAAATTGTGGATGTGATTTTTTAATATTGTTTAAATGTTTGGGATAGAAAAAGCGTTGTGGATTTGTTGAATGCAAGTTCATTAATGAGATCATTATTTAATTATATTTTTCAATATCATATTCTTTTATGATATAGATTCGAAATGTTCCACATTGTATTATTCTCTTTCACTAGATTTTGATATAGTTTATGCACTCTGTTTAGTTTCCTAATTATTTATTTAAATAATTAGGAAGGAACTAAGCTGCATGGATCCCTTGTTTCTCAAAATCATTAAAAATATTCAAAATTCTTTTAACAATAATAATATGGAGTAGATCCCTAGTTCAATTTGATCAATTTAAGATAAAAAAATTAGATAAGTATTTGTATTAGTATTTCTTTGAGAGTAAGTTTCTAATTGCTTATGTTTTAATCTTGGCATTATTCCCCACATAGTTGGTGGTAATATTGGGCTTGGAATCAATGCAAGTACTTTGTTAAGTGCAAATTTGAATGATGAGTTGTGTGAGCAGCTTTACAACCCTGTGAGTAAGGAAGAGATCCTTCATGTTCTTGGCACCTTTAGGAAGGAAAATAACCTAGGTCTAGATGATTTGACTATGGATTTATCTCTATATTTATTTGATATTTTAGGTAGGGACCTACTTCAAGTGGTGGATTGTAATGCCCTTACCTAGGGATTCATAGTTAAACTTTGAATTTGTAATCTGGTTGACAATCTATTTGCATGAAATCTAAATTATCTTTTTTTTTTCACAAGATGACAAAACCAATATCCATTTACATTTGAGTAATTTCATAAATACATATTGAAATTCAATTCAAGCAAAAGAGGTAGTTAGAAAAAAAAACCTCTTGAAGAAGAATTTTGTCCTGGTTGTTGTTGTCTAATTTGTCTACTTGAAACTTCTTGAAACAGAATCTATTCCTCCCATCCAGCTAGGAACATAGCCTCTCTATCTCCCTAGCTCTAGGAAATTAGATTTCCTGGCCCCCGAGCCCAAAATCCCAGTAACATCAGTCCACTAGTAAGCCAACCAAAATTTTCCCAACAATTTTCCTCTTCTCAGATTTTCTCCTCCCCTCTCTCGAATCCTCTCTAAAAGTCCAACTCACCCCCCTTATCCCTCCATCCACCGACTCCTTCCATCATCAATTCTCTATCTCCCCTTATCCTTTCTCATAAATTCCATACCTACCCTTAAAACAATAAAATAATCAATTCCTTTATTGTTGCATTACTTAATTCTATACAACAACGATAAAATCTAATTAGTTCAATAATTATTTGAGTTAGATAAATTAATGGTTTAATTGATTAATTAAATTTTAATACCTTAATGACTTAATTTACCTTACTTAATTATAATAATTAATTAATCTAATTGGGGTGTTACATATACCCACCCTTCAGGAAACTTCGTCCAGAAGTTATAGTAACTTACAATACCAGGATAATAATACCATGCTTCATACATCTAGATCTGATAAACCACATCATTAATTTAAAACATTCATAAATACTAGTGTAGCACAAGGCATGCATGCGTAGCTAACACATATATAATTTGTGCGTGTACTAATGACAATAATTAACACATTTAATGCAATTCATGTATGCTTCCAATCCAATATGCAATGCAATTAACTTCATAAAGACTAAATTAACCATTTACAATATTTGTAGAATCCTTCAATTATAATAATTTAACAGAAGCAACACTTACCTAGAAAAGAAGATAAAATCAAACACTTTTTCTATAAGATTAAAACCACACACACTTTCAACTACTTCTAATTATCCTGCCTCCTTAACCTACTTCCATATTCCATCCCTATCCTTCCTCTGATGGAATATCCTGGAGCATCAACTATATTGACCTAACTCTAGATAGAACTCGTAAGTGGAAGTATCAATTATCTTGACCAAGCTTCCCCAACATTCAACTAATAGTCATCATCACATGTCTAGGGGAGCATGACCTAACACCATCCTCCCATGACTCTAGGTTTCATAGGATACATGGTGGGAAATTCTTCCACCCCTCCTAATAGAACTAGGGTCAACACCCTATCATGGACCGTATGATGGAACTATGTTGCTGGGATTTTGTCATCGTATATTCAGTTTCAAGCAGTCACACTACTTGAAAAACATGCACTTGACCATATGCCATAGAAATGAATTTGCATCAACATAATTTAACATACAATGATTCATGCCATATTGTTTCTCGATCAATGTTCATGACATCAACATTTATTGTCATCATTATTTGGTTATTGCATAACCCGCTAATCTGCATATTATTTTATAACACAAACTCACACACACACATACACTATTAACATGCAAATTCTTTTAACCATATCATTAACTCGGTATCCACATACCAACATACTTAAATTTCAAAATTTTCAAGATAAAAATAGCTATCATAATATCCATCATAAATCATAATAACGATAAACATTCATAGTATTTTCATTCACAAAGGTCCATATGTTCAAAATTTAAAGTGTCAAGTTAATAATGTTCCATAGCTAATAAGAAAATAAAGATACGACTAGGCCACAAGTAATTCTACTTGTCTAAGTTAAAATGTGGCATTACATACACCCATCCTTTGGGAAACATAGTCCCTAGGTGGTAAAACAAAGTGAGGGATTCTCTTGTCGTAAGGTCTCTCCATCCTCCCAAGTAGCATATCCTGGGCTATACTTGTCCCACTAGACCTTAACTTGGTCTACCAAATGATTTTTGAGATTTCGGACCCTACTGTCCAATATGCATAACGGTTCGACCATGATGGTTCCCGCATCTGATACCTACAATTCCTTCCAATTTAGTTTGTGAGATTCATCAACAACATATTGGCATAGAAAAAATACATGAAAACATCATGAGTTTTATGCAAGTGGGATGGAAGTACGAGGCAATAGGCAACGAGTCCAATTCTCTCTTGAGTTTTAAAAGGTCCTATAAATTGAAGTAACAACTTGTCCCTTTCCAAAATCGAATGAAAAAGGAGGCCTTGAGCCACTACACATGCTCTTTAGAGGGATCTTTAGCTTCTATGTGGTATAGATATTCCATTAGGATATTTTGGGTGGCTAGGTTGGGTTTCAACGCCTTAACCATGGTCATATGGGAACCATTATAAGGTTTGCCACACTAAATATGGTTTTCAAGACACTGTCCATGGTTTTATAAAAACCAATGCCTTAAGGACTAAAATATTATTTAATGGTTCATGGACCATGCATGGGCTTCCAAACCACCACACAAGCCTTCTAAAGTGAATCTTTACACCACAAATCTAATAGAGCTTCCATAAAAGGTTTGGCACATTAAAAATTAGTATTAGGACCTTAAGATGGAAAATGAATTGTTAAGATCATCTTTAATTATGTTGATAAATGGATGATGGAAATTATTTTGAATATCAAAATAATAAACAAAATAATAAATTTTGAATTACAATAGATTTATCATTTTAAAATTTATTTTATTTATTTTCAATATTATTTCGTATTTACATTAATTGTTAGTAAATTATTCATTGGTAAATATACTCTTAAACTATATATATATATACATACATATATATATATATATATATATATATATATATATATATATATATATATATATATATATATATA